>JAOBAY020065947.1:0-12308 GCA_025331085.2 Zoanthus sociatus
ATATGGTAGTTACCAGCCTCCCATCGCTCGGTCAAGGTGAATCCGGAAGTGACTTTTCCAAACTTTAAATGCAAATTTCACCATGAAGAAAAGTTGTAATCGAATTTTTCTTTTGCCATCATCATTTCAAAGATAAGGTCATTTTAAACGTGCAAAAAACCCACAACTGATATCTACTGTTTAAGGGCTCTGAATGGCTTATTAAAAAGTCTATCTTTGGCTTTTGCCAATATCCCAGTTTTGCATTCCTGATTGCTGCTATAATTTAAACTGAACAACTTCAGATTCATTTTATACAGTCTTAGTCAAAAATACTTGCGAGAGAGAGCGAAAAGTTACGCCCAACAATACACTTAGTTGTAAGTAGTGTAAAACCACGCTGGAATATTTAATTTCTTAGTGAGATTAAGATTTTACAAATTGGGTAATATTAGCTGGTTTGGATTAGAGGAAAACCGGATTGCTTAGATGAGGTTGGTATCGTCAACTCAGTACAAAGCCCAAACTCGGGCCGTTTGCCGGGTTAGTGGTAGCTTGAGTAACAAATTGGCTACAACCGAATTCCATGCACTTGTAATCTCCTCTATAATGATGTTTTTATGATTTCCAAGGTATCCATTTCCGGAAACACTAACGTTTGATGACGCGTATATACATGGCGAAATTGTTCGTATATTGATGAAACAACAGAAATACGACGATCCAAGACTTGGGCCCAGTCTCATTGCCCTTGGTAAAGTCATGGGGCTAACAGTGATTGAGAAGTATGTTGATACCCTGGACAAGACTTTCAAATATAGCAAGTTATTACGAGAAGTGTATGCAGGTGTTAATGGTAAAGATGTCGAAGATCCAGATTTACAGCAGTTTTTTAAGTTCAAGTGTTGGATATAATATTATACACTTGTTGTCCCAGGAAGCACCAGCTATTCATCCTTTTTTATCGACGTTGACGTCTGCCCTGACCTCGAAAAAGCTGTCCTTGGCTAAGCCTTACCAGTGCAGAGAATTGTATGCATAATACTTATAGGCGAATCTTTTCTGGCGTCATTGTTTACATTCTGCTGCAGTAGCATACAACTCTAGGTTGCTAACGAACAAAGATAAATAAGATTTGAGTCTAAAACTTGAGAAAGCTTATCGAACTAACAACTTTAGAGATGAAAATTTTGATGCTCTTAAAGCAGTTTCTAAAAAGGTATGGCAAAATACTCAAAACAGCTGAGTGGCAAAACGGTTAATGAGCCATACATTCTCTGTAAAATCTCCTCTAGATCACATGAACAGTGTTTAGCATATCACTTTCATATTTTTGGAAGATATTTACTTTACAAAACACCCTCAATATATAGTGCTTCAGTTTTCGTAACCTTGTTAGAAAATGGCTCACGTATGCTAATGAAGGGAAAAATGTAAACAACGATCCGCCTTTAGCAAGGCTAGTTTTCATTTATTTAGTTGCAAAAAGAAAGACCCATATGTCAAGTCACTTTTTGTGAAGCTGTAAAACAGCAAACGTTGATGGAAATCTAACAAACTCGCGAGTTGAAAGAATTGAAAATATGTTAAAGTTCTAGAATTTTACTTTGTGACACTTCTATTTCACGCTTCCGTCCCGATAGAAGTATTCAAGACCTTACAAGCACCCCGAAAAATGGCTTAATAATTAATAAGCTCGATTCTTGTCTTGCTTGTGCAAACACGAAGTTATTCTAAACTCAAAATTACTACGTTTTTTATGAAAATTGGACTACCAAACTGATAAAGGTAACTTTTTCTCGTTTTGTAATTTTACAGGCAGCGAAGCCAACAATATTTTGTCAAAAGGCAAAATGAAAAATAATACGTGTGCACTTTAGTATATTTCAGCTCTTTCAACTCTATAGCAACATTTGTTTTACAGCAACATTTTACGTATCTCTTTTGTCCTTGACAAGGCTTGTCTCTCTTCTCCTTTAAATGCTATTTCGGGCAACTGGTGACATACAAAAAATGTTTGCTTCAATCACCTTGCGTTGCTGATGACATTGCTTGGTACGGATATTACACAGCCAGAAGTATTATTTAATCACAAATTTATAGGTTTTAATGGTTTTACCTTCTTCATACTCGTTTTAGTATTACGGTTGTTAATTTTTCTAGTTGTAAAAAACATGGTTTATGATTGTATATATTTATTAAAAAAATTGTATCTATTAACCCTTTACATGCTAGACTTTGAAAGCCAAAAATTTTAATTTTCTTAGAAAATAAAAACTTCAGAATTAGTCAAAACCATTGACATTTTTAGATTATACTTGCAAAGACATAAAAAATGAATGGTCATTTAATAAGGTTTAATTAACAGGTTCAACAGTTAAGACAAGTTTAATTTATATGAAATCGTTTTATAGCAGGACAAGGGTTAAGACAGTATATTATAGTGGGAGTTCACGCCATCCTGAATTCCTTTGTTAAAGTAAAACGTATATTGTAATCGTTCATTAGGTTTACTTTGTTGGAACATCGCTGGTTTATGTTTCATCATTGCAGTCGATGATAAACTTTGCAAAGACTAGGGATAGGGCATTGATCGTTATTACGAAACTTTGATTAAGGAAGAATAGCTTTAAAACATTTACTAATTTATCATTACTGGTAAGGCAGAAGAGAACACCACTTACAAAATTGGGATGTTACCACTTCATATGATTTATTTTATTTTTGAATAGTTAGTCAGGCTAAGAGATATAAATCATTCTCATAATATATTTACAATGTTAATAGGACACTGAAGCTGGAGGCAAAGTTTTTTTCTTGATATTCTTAACAAGCTGTATGGTTAACTGTAGGTGTGTTTGAAGACTTAACCCGTGACCACTTACCGGAACTGTATGATCATCTCAAAGATCTTGGGATTCTCAACATGATTTCTCTCTCCTGGTTTTTAACGTTGTTCTTAAGGTTAGTACTTTATACTGGTTATTGAAATTTGGTTTGACGTTCTTATGTTTGACTGATGCCATTTGTTTTTTGATATTCAGAGACTTATTATGTAGAATTGTTGATAAAGGTTTAACTTTATTAGATTAAACGATGCTAACTTGAAAGAATGTATGTCTTCTCGTCTCACAAAACATAAAGATATTTATATAAATGGCATGCCCAGAAAGGTTCTTCTGTGCTGACCATGCTTCTCATATTGTAGTGTGATGCCATTTGCCAGTGCAGTGCACATCATGGACTGTTTCTTCTTTGATGGGGCTAAGGTAAGTTGAACTATACACAAGTCCAATAATATTACTTCTGTATATATGTGATCTGCCCTCCATAACTGACGACGCCTTGTCCTCACTGCTGTTGACTCAAACGGTTCTAAAGCTATATTTAGTTTTCATTATTGTTCCTGTTTTAACGTGTTAACTGAAAAAAAAAATCCTAAAGAATCACTGTTTCAAATAATCTTAAATGGAATAAATATCATCTTAACTTAGGATTTTTACGGTGACACACCCAAAACTGAATTTTGATTCTGAAACTAGTAAGTCGTTATGTATAGCGTGTATGAGGTCCTACTTAGATTGTGCATTTGAATTATGGGATTCCACACGATTCTGTTGGTATAATTTAAAGAATTGAATCTGCTTAAAGAAGGGCGACTATTTATATTTAAATTTCAAACTAGATGATACATTTTACGTATAAAAATAGGTTATATAAGTTACATTTCTTACCAGTTACTTATCATGAAGCAAAAGATCTTTTTTATATGAATATCGTTTGGGTCTTCTAAGTTTTCTTGTAAAAAATATTGTTCAAGTTGAGTTCAATCTATTACTAAATACCATATTAAGTTTTTTTTTCAAATCAGTTATAGTAACCGATTGCTATGGCTTTAGAACACTCACCTGTTTCTATGCGTAGTTGCAGCTCGCTTGTAAAAGTAGTTTAAATTTGAACTAACAACTCTACTAATATTCGTAACCGTTCTTTTCACATTGTCCGTATTTTGTATGTTATATTTAAAAATAAATACTATTGAAGATGCATTTGTTTCAAAAGATCTCTGAATAGCTTGGCCACTCAGAATGCAGGATCAGCAATACTCTTCTAGTAGAATGATTGTAGAAAAAATAAGTTTTATAATTTTTTGGTTTTCCTTTGTATTGCTTTGCTTCCCGTATGGGTGGTTAGTTAAGTCTTCAGCTAGGTTCTCTTTTTCATTTCAGGTGCTGTTCCAGGTTGCCCTGGCAACCCTTGACGCCAATAGAACTAGTCTGTTGGCTATTACTGATGATGGTGAGGCGATGACCATATTAGGAAACTATCTAGACAATGTTACCAACCGTGATTCCACAATGCCAGTAACCTCAGCAAGTCAACAGGTATCGAATCGGAGTCAGGGCGCTCTCGGTGCAATCGTAAGTGTTTTCCTGCAAGCTTCTAATCTGTAGAAATGTGTTAACTATGTTTCCCTCTTTATAAGCATAATTTTCTCCTTGGCACGAGTCATGATAACTTTTAGGTGATATTGAACGAGTAATATAAGAACGAGATAAAAAAAAAAAAAAAAAAAAAAATAAGAACGAGATAAGCAGAAAAGGGATTCTTGAAAGCACTAATTAAGGTTTACTATGCTTTTGTTCCTTTTCTTCCTTATAAAAGAAACAAAAAGAAACAGGACAAAAGGTCTAGCACAATTTAAATCCTTGAATAAACTTTTTCAGAGACCCTTAGCACAAAGTTAACTATGTAATATTCAGTTCTTTTTATAGCCCATTATTTAACTATATATAGATCCTTCAATGCGCTATAACATTTGAAACCAGGTATCCATATGCTTGTTTAGATTAGAGTCTCGAGCTTTTCCAGTTATTGACTTAATAATTTACGGTTGCCACGGTCCTTGAAAATTTTGTATAGTCTTGGAAAAAATTCCATACCCTGGAAAGTCCTTGAATTTGGGTTATTGCCCTTGCAAATCCTGAAATGGGCATAATCTTTCTAGCTTTATTTCCAAAAATAATAAAATAGGCTCTTTGTTAAAATATTTTTGATGTGACAACACTGTAAAATGAAAACTGCGACTACAAGAAGCCTGATTTTCGTCCAAAAGCAAATGTTCGCCGCCACGTTAGCCTGGTTAGACGCCGCCTGGTTAGCCTAGTTGGTAAGGTGCCAATCTATCGTGAGGGAGGCTCGGTTAGCTTCCCGGCCGAACCAACACTCAGGGTCTTAAAATAATTGAGGAGAAGATACTGCCGTTGCTATAACATCTGCAAATGGTTGGACGCTTGCGTCTTCTCGGATAAGGACATTAAACCGTAGGTCCTCATGTGTGTGTCTGTCAGGTGAAATGTCTCCAGCTACCTTAGAGTGGTAAAGATGGTGTCCCCAATTAGTAGGCCATTGAGCAGCTAATAAATTGACACCTAAATAAAGTTATTATTATTGTTATTATTATTATTATTATTATTATTATTATTATTATTAACTTTATTAAAAAAAATATTATTATTGTTATTATTATTGTTATTATTATTATTTTCAAGCGATCTGTTTTTGGTTGTTTTTCATTGTTCATGAAGCTTATGATATAGCAGGTGTCGAAATGATATTTAAAAAAGAATATGTAAAGCGTTCAAGTTTTAGTTGATAGAAAAGGTTCTGGATTCGTATGAAAAGGTCCCGCTGGAAAATCATGGGATAGTCCTTAAATTTCACATCCAGCAAATTATAGTGCGGGCCCGTACGCAGAAATTTTGCTGGGAGGGTGCGAACAAAGTTTTTTGGGACCACCTCCCCCAGACACGACGTCATTTTATCACAACTTTCATATTTTCAGGATTGCATAAAAATAATAAATTTCTGTGCAAAAAAACTTTGGGCTCAGGGTATTTTTGCTGGACCGACAAATTAGATTTTATTCTAATTTATTATTAAGATAGTTTTACAGGTAAATAAGAGTGCTTCTAAGTAAGCTTTGATGATCATATTTCATCGTAAATTTTATTTTTCTATTCATTACCTTTATAATCAAGTAGACTTAGTGGACCTTTACGGCCGTTGTGGGGGTGGGGGGGGGACGCATGCGCACCCTGCGTACCCCCCATCCCCCCTGCGTACGGGCCTGTAGTGGCAACCCCGCGTATGCTTATCCCTCAAATGTATTGTGTTATTCTGCCTAGTTGTAGGTGATGGTCTTACAGTATTCGCAAACAAATATGTAAATGCTTATAAATTTTATTTTCAGCGGCTGCCTAATGTTGATGTGGCCACTTTAATTCTGGAGTCATACCAGAAGTTCGGCTTCATAACCGCAGAAACTATTGAATCTATGAGGAACGCACAGAGACTTAAAGTTGTTCAGGTAACCTGTCAAAATTGCTTGCATAAAAATACACCAAGACGTTACTGCAATCTGTCTATCAATTTATCTACAAACAACTGTTAACAGGAATAAAATGGCGGACATTTTTGATGGCTACAACGCTGAAATGTTTTATAGATATTAAGGGAGATGTTAAAATAAGACAAGATGCTGAAAATTTCAAAAGCTATGAGTTAGACAACATTCTTTAGGAATTTTATATGGCAGTCTTCAGGCTGACGAGTTTGTTGTTTTGCCTTCGGTTTTTAACTCTGAACATTGTCTTTGTATAAAGGTTTTTCACCTATGTCATTGACAGCTATTTGGAGTCATATTATAAAAAGGGGTACTCGGTACTTTCGTAAAGCAAAGATTTGTTTCCAAGTTTTCATTTTAGCTTCTTTTCCATCAGGGTCTAGAAGATAGTATGAGGCGAAATGCAGTACGATCAATTGGTGCGGAGAGTTCATTGTTTGATCAGAAGGAACTTGAGCAATTGTACGCTGTGTTCAAGGTAATATATACTCATTACAAACCTAAAAAGGTTTTATCAATGAATGTGTTTTTTGCCCATTTTGCGGTGCACTCAAGCAGTCATGTTTTGTATTCATTGCCATTAATCTTCAACAAAAGCTGCCTTTATAATTTTGGGTGGCATTCCTCTAACAGCAATGGTTTTGTAGCTCAGTTGGTAAAGCGCAAAATTAGAATTGCAGAGGCAATTGGTTTGATTATCGTTTAAGCCTGAATATTTTTAAAAGCTTCTTTTTTTCAGTTACTGAAATACTTGTTTTACTTGTAGGATGGTCACCTGAAGAGTAGATACTGGGGTACTCCAGACACCAAGGAACCCGTGCAACAGCAGTGCATCGATCTTGAAAGATTCATTCCTTTGTTTTGCTGCCTTACACCTTGGGGTGCTTGTGAGGATAGTGCACAGCTTGCGCTGAGGGCTTTCAGGGTAAATGTTTACAAGTGTAATGTAACAAACTGAGATTGGACTAATCTAAAGCATTCCAGGTTTATGCGATTCTGGGCGTATATTAAGCCAGGTTTGATGTGAGTTTTTCTGAGTAAAATAGTTAAATGAGATTCCCTACTAAAACTGTTTGATCATTTCATAACAAAAATTTGGGCGAATGGATCTTTGGCCAAAGACCCTTGACATTTAAACCAACGGGTTAGCATTAGCATAGATAATGCGTGTTAGATTAACAACTAGATTCCCTAAAACATTTAAAAACCAACCAATGCATTGGTCCAGAAGTGGTTTCAAGTGACGTAATTATTTTGAAGCTTGTAAAGTGATTCATGCAGTAGGCAACGTGCAAGCTTTGAATTGGTTTTTACTAAACTGAATATTTCTGGCATCTGTTGGGAAATTAGATTGCCTTATTCAGGAGGTGCTATTCTTCCGTAAAATAAAACCTTAGCATTTTTGTACAACGTGGTATTAGAACTTGCATTTGTTCTACGATCCGGGATCGATTCCTGGGCTCCGCATGTGGGCTGAGATTTGTCAATCTCAATCTGACTCCGAGGGTTTTTCTCCGGGTACTCCAGTTTTCCTCCCACTGCAATTCGACTTTCATGTCAAGATCTGAGCCATCGAACAATTAAACATCAGCCTCTGGCTAGGAAGAATGGGCAACCACTTCCTTTGCAATTGACGTTAAATAAATTATTTATATTTATCTAATTAATGACTAATGAGATAACTGAGAATTATTTTTTTACAATGATAAGCAATTGTCAAAAACTTCTTAATACCCCCACCCCGTGAAAAATTCTAACTTCTGAGTTTTGGTTTTCTTTGGGACCTGACCAACATTATGATGGGAAGTGGAAACTAAATTGAACAATTTCTATCTACTGTCGATCAACCTGTTTAAAAGGTATTTTACTTACTTGAAAAAACTTTTGACATGAAGCAGCAGTTGGAAGGTATTTACAAATATTCCAGTTCATTTCAATCTGTTCATGATTAAAAGGCAAAAAGATCAGTTTAGAAAAAGTTATTGCTCTTATTCACAATAAAACAGATTTTGTTGTTATGCTTAAACTCTACACTTACATAACGTTATACCTGGAATACATTTCTATTCTTCAACATTGCCACCAATTTTCTTAACATTTTCTTGATGTTTATTTCCATTCATAGTTTAACAGTGCATCATCATCGCTTTGATTATCATCACTATCACCATCATCATTTCACAACTATAACATTAACCATCACTTGCAATATCAACACCACATCATCATCATCATATCATTATAGCCATCACATCAACATTATCGTCACATCATCATCACCACTATAATAATAGCTAAGCTAAATCCTTTATGAACCAAGTGGCCCATGGAGCCGGCGCTTAACTCCAGTTTCTGTAGTGTTAAGCGGATGAGAATCTTTGACTCCCCCTGGACGGGACACCAATCCACACTATAATAATAATAACAAAAATAATCACTTAGATTATCAACACCATTAAGATCATCATTATCATCATCACCACCACTACTACCATTACCACAACTATCACACAAACACTATTTGCTCGAAGCGCAAAATTATTCCTAACACCACAAATTTATTTCAGGAAACTAAGTTTCTAGAAACCAATTTTCATCACCATTACCATTACCACCATCATCATTAACACCATTATCGTCATCATCACCACCATCAGTAACACTCATTTTTCATCATTACTATTATCGTTGCTATCACTATTACTATCATCATCATCACCATAATGACCACTATTATTGTCATAACCAACGTCGCTATCATCACCACTATTATGCCATCATCATCACCACCATCACTAACACTCCATTTTTTCATTGAGAAGTTAAAACTTTTATGTTAAAAGTTAGAGCTGATTTACCTCCTCCTCAGTGTTATTGTTATCTGGAGTGCATGTAATCTCATCATCGCTCTCATTACCATCAGTATTGCTCATCTCGGGGAGAGTGCCGCGAATACCACCATAGTTGGCCTGCAAATTACATTAATAAAACACAGTATACATTTCAATACATTTTAAAGATCTACAAAGATTCTAATTTCAAAACTAAGTATGTACTTGCTACCAGCTAACCTCAAGCGCAGCTATTTCACCTCCTCTCATGTTTCGGGTAATGACCGCTACCAAAGTGGTCTTAGTGCCCATTTCAGTGAATTTCAGTTCGCTGCTAGCATGCATGTGCTATCTATATCTGATGATTTCACGAAGCACAATGCTTTCACTATTTTTAATTTCAACACAGTACAAGAGTTGGAAAAAATTTCTAGATCTAGGGTACAGAACAAAAAAAAATCTGATTTAACTTCATCTACATCATCACCAACTGAAACCAGAGTTGGCTAGGCCACAGAGCAAGGGAAAACCTGATTTAACTTCATCTACATCATCACCAACTGAAAATTATAACTAATCTAAAAAAACTCGCTATCAAGATAATCCGTTCTCCAATAAAAATAAGTAGGTTTATGACATTGGTCACTGTTTTTATAGCTGTATGTATCACTAGCTGAAGAGCCCCAGCGCCCTTGCCATGTCTCTTTAATACCTCAAAGCTAGCCCTTCCCTAAACCATAAGCTAAAGCTTACACAATACTTGACTTCAGCACTTACAAACAAACAAACTACCCTCCCCTAAAATGCAAGCTTACATTTACTTTCAAGCAATAAAAGTGATTGCCATAACCTGGTCGAGCCACACGAGGTACTCCCAACACGAGCTGGGTGCAATGTCAATACTGTGAAACAGGTCCTTGGACTGAATGCTGTTCAGAATGAACTGCACGTACGCAAGTGCATCTGACACCCTAATGAAAAAGTTGTGCAATTTCGTATATCATTACTTGGTCAAAAGGAACCAACAGTTGTGTACATTATTATATGACTAGGAGAAGCTAAATGTAAAGTTAAGGTCATCGAAAAGACTGGTTATCTATTTCGACTATTATCCAAAGACCACCGACAGCAATTGATAATGGTACGATTAACATGCAAGTTAGTTTAAAAGACTCCATCAATTCCCTCGAGTCTGTTAAACTAACTTGCATGTTAATTATTCTTTACCATTATCAATTGCTATTCAAATTTAAAAAACAACCAGTCTTTTCGTAATTTTGTTTATTTTCAAACTGTATGCCCAAAATAATATACTTAAAGGTCATCAAATATTACGTTTGATACTAAAAAATATTTAACACAGACAAACTTTGCAAATTTTTGCAGCAACATTAGTAAATTGATTGACACTTTGAGCGGAGCAAGTTTTATATTTTGTTTGATGTATAAGTTGAAAATTTGGTATCTTCCATGACTTAAGTAAATCTTAATCATAAGAATTTGTTTAAGAAAAGGAAATGAAGAATTGTAGAGTTTGGATTGACGCAATAAAAGTTATCCAATATCTACATAGAACGTTTTTGCAAAATGGGGCATTTTTCCTAGTTAACCCGTTTGGAAGAAAAGAACAGTGTCTATTCCCGATGTCTGTGACCTTGAAGCTACCTAAACTCACTACTTAAAACTTAGAAGGGAAACTCTTCATGAAGCATAATAATATATTAATTTTGCACGGTCACAAGGTACGAAATGAACTTAGTAATTTGCTTGCTCAGTTCGCAACGTGATCCGTTCTTACAGTCAATTAAATTATCTTTGCAGTGGTAATAATAAAAAATCCAGTTTCACAGTCATAACAGTTTACGTCAAAAAAGAGTAAGGTGGATGAAGTAGAGACATATGTGACCACTTTCCACCGACGTTGTCGAATCCCAGACGTTTGGTGACATACCTTCTCTTTTTCGTACAGATGATAATCTTGTTGAAATTTGCAAAGACAATGGTTGAGCCCAACCGTTTAAATTCCGCAGCAAGCTGAAACAAGGACAGCATTAATTTAAACACCCTTAATTTTCCCAATCAATAAAAGTGTGTTATTCAATCAGGTTTCTTCTGGAAGCCTCTGTAAAATTGACTACTTTATCGTGACACCATAAACGCTACTAGCACCCGATGGACATCCCAGAAACAGTTTTAATCAGAGAAGTGAGCTTGTTATACAACGAGGAGTACATAAGAAAGAGAGAGACAGAGATGGTGTTTATCAGGGAGAAAAGATAATTATACAAACGATACTTGTTAAAGCGATACATTTAAAAAAGAGGCGAGACATATTTAATAGAGAAATCCCTCTACTTAGGGGAGGTCCAAATAATTCTAGTGTTTCCCAAAACATTTCCTCAAACTGTTCATCAGGAGTTAACACTTACATTGACTTAAGTTGGCCTTTGTATCCTGATACACAAAGTTTGTGGTTAGGGAAACTAAGATCATAAATGAAACACTTTGATTTAGAGGACTAGGAAAACGGGGTATTAGATAGAGATGGTTGATTTAAAACCTGAACTTTTCAGATAGGAGGTGGGGTGGGTCTTACAGTAGGAGGCACAACAGCTTTTCACACTCAGTCGATAAACTGCAGACAACTAACATTGACTATATTAAAGAAGAAAATTGATTAACGGAAGGAAAATAAGACTCAGACTGAGATGTTTTCAGCGATTTGCCTTTGTAAGCCAATCACTTCCTGAAAAGTGAGAGACTTACACACTTAGAAGCATAGTGTGTTACTGGCTTTAAAGCCAGTAATCACAACAAAAAAAAAGCTAAGAAGATCTAACCTGTAAGAAGAGCTTCTTCATCATTCTTTGCACCATTCTACACAATGCTGGATCGTACAATAAAGAAGATGGATTGCTGAGCCATCTGACGGAAAAGATAAAATGAATACTGAATAACTATACAGGGTTGCCACAAAGATTCCATTTCAAAATTCCCTGACTTTTCCCAGACCAGATTTCCTTTTTCCCTGACCATAAATAACAAATATACGCATTTTAGTATAATTTCCAATGGCCTCCAACCACCCCTCA
>JAOBAY020065958.1:0-12305 GCA_025331085.2 Zoanthus sociatus
GTAAAACAGTTGTTAAACTGAAGATATTTTACCCGTGTTTAAATAAAGGTTACTACTACTACTACTACTACTACTACAGAGCCATGAGTATCTCGAAAGTCTATTAAAACAAGGTATGTTGGTGCCTTGATTAAAAACATCAGCAAACAATTCACAGATGCAATCCCAGTCCTAACAGCAATGCAGGTGTTTTACAAAACAGCCATACCACTTACGGAGACTGGCAGTGACTTGGCAGAGTATGCACATAAGCACATTTATGTCCTTGCGGGTAACTACTTTCCAGGTGATGAGGTGAATGAAGAACAGCTTCAAACTGAGTGGAAGCTCCTTAGATATAATCTTGTGTGGAAGCTTCCTTAATCTGTAAAGGATGGTAATTGTCTTGCACAGAATGGGTTATGTAACAGCTTGTTAAAACAGAAGTTTACCTACAGTACCAGGTGCAATTGCCTTTGATGGTTACGATCATTGAGGCCCTTCTTCTCATTCCATGTTCAATGCATGGCCTGAAAGGTGTATATTGAAATTGAAGTTAATCAATAACCGCCTAAAAAGCCTTCTAAAAGGAGATATGCTACAATCTCTGGTGGATATCAGGTTCCTTTAGGAGATAGTAAGCAATTTGTCAAGTTAGTGTGGTTTTCTGTTCACGTTGTCACAGCAAGTGGCACTTTCACGTCACAACCAAAGCAGGCTAAACACAGCACTAACACGAAGTGAACTCAGACTTTGGATGAAATGTCTACTGAGCAAACCCAATTGACGAGGTTTCTGCTACAGCTGAAAAGGGTGGCCTCTTCCAGCCGATAGAGCAGATTATGATGAGTCAAAAAAACATGATGAGTGCCGGTCTATTAATATTGCTGCTAGAAGAGGCAATTTTTAGCAAGCACAAAACCCTAAAATTCATTTGCTTTTCCACCCCTTGGATCCCAAATCTGACTATGTTCCTGTACCATGACCCATAAACCCCTCCAATTTCGTGGGAAATCTCAGGACCTCAGTGCTGCCTATTTTTTTGGCAACTCCGGCTACTCTAAATTGTTTTGACAACCCTGAATGGGGGGGATAAAATTGCTTCCTTTGACAAATTACACATTAAGGAGCAGCAAAGGGAAAACGATTTGTGTTTCCAAAATAAGGATTTTGTGTGTTGGAAAAAAAGGAATGTGTAAAATATAAGATGACTGAAAAAAGCAAAAACGAAAAAGACAAAGTTATCCATCCATGGACCCATTGATTATTAAAGTAGTGCATCATGTTTATCAATCACTTTACAGTTATTACAGAACCATGGTAGTAGATAAAAAAGCAGGCACCTTCCTAAAATGTTTCTATTTGACATAAAGACAAAAAAAAATTTTGAAAAATGATTTTGAAAGACTTCTTCAGACTAATAAATAACTCAGTTTTTAGAAAACGATGGAGAATTTACAAAAGAGAATTGATATTACGCTTGTAACAGATAAAAAAAGATGATTAGAGATGATTTCATTTGATGGAAAGCAGTAAAGGATTGGCAGTTCTAAGCCGGTTTTGCAAAACTGGCTTCAAACCGCCAACCCCTATACCCATGACCCAATTTTATGTGGAAGATATCACAGAAGATAAAAGTCTCACAGGGCTTTATGAGTTTACGAATGAAACAAAAGTTAACATCATATATCATTCAAAGTTATACATTCATGTTATACAGTGCTGCATTTAAGTTGCACGGTTTCCTCGGTAATAAAAAAACTTCAATCTACCATGTTCATCTAGAACGTGTCAGACATAACAACAGTCTGGTTAAAAAGTATTCTTAAAGTAAGAGTAAGAATATACCTGTCTACCTTCAAGAAATGAATAAATGAATATACCCTTACACTTGAAATCAATGCATTTAGTGATATTGAGAAGTACAGTCAGAAATGTAACATCTGGCTTTAGAAATTGTCAGGTATTCCAGGTACTATATATACAAGAAAAAAAGGGGGTGCCAATCAGTTTTTGATAATAATTTGGTTCTCTGTGAGCCCGATCAAAACAAAGTAACATTACTACTAAAATTGCTAATCCCACTGAGGTTCACCTGGAAACATCCTACCATGCTTGTGTTCAGAGGCATTGTAAATGTAAGATTGAAAATTCCTATTAAGTTTTACATAACTGTAAAATCTTTTTTGAGCGAAATAAACCATTTGTTGTTGTTGTTGTTGTTGTTGTTGTATTGAAAGGATAAGTTATTGGTATTTTATCTATATAGGAAACTGACGTGGAAGAATTCAGAAAAAGCATTAATATGTGGCACCATTGTCTAAGTGTGGCAGATAGATGGAATGGTTATCCTTGCTTTGGGACTGAAGTATTTGCAGCATCGATTATCAGTTCCATTAGCCTTCCAAGTTTTCTATCCTTTCACGACGACATAGGGCAAACAAATCTTCAAAACATGATCAGCTTTAATTTATTGGATTGATGTGAAATTTGGCATGAGTGGAATGGAATCCGATTGCGTGTTTAAACTTGGTTTGATGTCTCTTATAAATAAAATTTCATAAATTAAACAATGTCATTTGTTTTTACATTTTTTAGGTGTTTTAAAAAGGTGTTGGATTGGAAAAGCATTGTCCCTATTGTGTTCAGATGCTAAATGTTTCCCAATAGCAGATCTTTTATGTTCATCAACACACGTTGGTGTAAGTGAGGGGCAGTATATCCATATATTATTCACTTGACAATGGCATTAGCTAACATCGAAATTTCCTGATATTTTTTAACAACATTTTGTAAACTTCTTAGATTTTAAATTTTTTTAGTATTTTATAGATTTTAAGAGCTATCTTGCGTAAGAAAATTTTGGCTTAAAGAAATGTGAAGTTTTGATCATGAAAAGAGGGAAACTTATTAAACTCGAAGGTTGGAATAAAAGTAAGGCTAACAATTTAGGATGGTATTTCAATAATACAACTTCAAGCATACAACTGAAACAATTTTGATACGTGCGAGAGCAACTGGGGTTGTAATGACCGACAGTTGCGCCACCAAGATGGATTTCAAACAGAATTGAAATGTGAAGCATCTGAGAAAGTGGAATAGAAAAAGGGAACGAATTCTCCAGCAAGGTACAATCATCCTAACACATGTCATCAGGATTGATAAGTTCCCTTCATTCAACAGTGACAACATTGCTGTACTTAACAAACGACTAGTACCTTAACATAGACAATGGTTTGAAAAACTTCGTTGTTTTTCTTGATATTGCCAAGGCCTTTAATACGATTTCACATACTTTTTTGAAACAACTGGAGCTCTATGGACTAAAAAGTCTAACTTTAGATTGGTTTTCTTCAGGTTAGCCCCCACATACTTCAGCTATCTATTCTCAAACGCACCTGAGACAAACCCCTATATATAAATGTAAACTGTGGGGTACTGAATATAATTTAGCTTAATTATGCTCCTAAGTATAATTATGGCAAGGGAGCATTTTCTTATAGAGGAGGAATCTTGTGGAACTTTATCGAGACACGAAAGCATCGGAATCTAAAATTATATTTATAATAATATGATACAGGTAAAAACTGTTGACAATTTTAAATTAATTTTGAGCATTTTTATGGATATTTAAATGTAACTTTTGTAAAGAATTTTATACGGCTTTCATGAAAAGTTTGTTTTATACGTATTAAATTACTCTATTTAAATAAAGGTGACATAATTATATATGTACAAATATTAATAATTTTTTTTTTTTTGAAAAGATCCCAGTAAGCAGGTTTACACCACTGACATACCTTGGGGATGAGGTTCCAACAGGTTGTGAGCAGCACAGAGATAGTGTTCGAGTTACTCAAAAAAAACCTGAACAGCCAAAACTCTTGTTAGAAATCCAACCACCAGTTGTTGAAAACTCTGCAACAAATGGCCAGGCAGAGGTCTGCAGTGAAGAACAGATACTTGAGGTACATCTTGTTCCAAAGAAGTTACTGTTTAGTGACACAAGGTTAGTGAACCCACATACAGAAGAAAAAACAACATCAACCTGTGTTTGTAATCTCCACAATTTAAAATTGCTTACTTTTTCAGAGCACCCTCACCAAGATCAACAGCTAACAGATGTGACATTTAATTATACAGAAAAAGCCACAAATCAAGACATACTACGAAGCAAGCTTGGAAGAGCCCTCCCAAGTTGTTTTAGGGTATACTGATGAAGAAATAAAATCTAGACAAATACCAACACCTTAAGGAATTAAAAAGTCAAAGGAGAAACACCATGTTTAAGCAATTGGTGCGTGGTTATGAACAGGACCTAGACCGACTCAAAGTTAAAGTACTGGCATAAAGAAAAAGTCTAAAGGCTGCTCTTCTAAAATGGGAAAGAGAACATGTACTGAAAAATAAATGCTGAACATCATCATTACAACACATGAATGCAGACAAAACAGCATGTTCTTAAATTAGAAAACTGAAGTATGAAACTCCACTTCTTAAATAGTGAAACATCAATTTTAGTAATTACTTCAACATCCTTGTCACTTTATTAGAAAAAAGTAATACTTCTATCTTACAAGTAAACAAGAAACTTGACAAACAGTGTCTATGGTGTGATTCATATTTTTACTGAATTTTAAGAGTTTTAAATTAAACTGTGAGATTTTAGAAAACTGAGGAAAATTTTGGTTCGGTAATACATTGTCAGTCACATATTTATGTAGCTGAAAGTATAAAAGTACAAGACCTTCAAAAAACTCACAGGAAAATTTATCATTCTTACTTTTTTATTTAAATTAAAAGTGGATGGTTTGGGTGGGATATTGTTAATAATTATTTGAGAACAGTAAAGCTAACCATGTTGCCAAGACAATATTTAATTTTTGCACCAAAACCAACAAAATAGGAATGCCAAAATATAGATGAAGCACATCAAACACTACATTAAATGATATTTCGATATTACTCCAAAATGGCATTGATGATTTTGGTCCAAACAAATTATGTACTTTCTGGAATCTCTGTAACCAACTTCAGGCAGTAGTTTTTCTTTCTCTTTACAGCAGGTGGGCCATAAGTGTCGGAAATCTTCATATCATATAAAGATCTTTTTCCCCCATTCCAAAAATTGATCAAATCCCATATTGGACACTTTCAGTTCAAACCGACGGTGCAGTGCATGAAGTATGGCATCTACTGTTATCTTAGTGTTGAAGCAGTAGTAGTCCCGTTGTAATCGTTCCAGCCACAGTGATAAACCTGATTTCCTTCAGATTTGCTACCATCCCTGCAGAAACATGGTAAGATATCCTAGTTGTTTTCGTTCCATTCATCTACCCCCTACCATGAATCTCATTTCAAGGAGGTAAAGCATCTTTTTTTTTGTTTCTCCGAAATGTCTATTAATTCTGGCACTAAAGTCAACGAAGCAAAGGTAATTAATGGTAACTAACAAATAATTAATGGTTATTGTTGAACTGATAAAGTTTTTCTAAAAACTATGGTTTTTTGAAAGTTTGATCGAGTAACAGCTCAATGATCTGCTTTGAGGCCATTTCTCCAGCGTTTGATCAGAGTTCTGAATTTATCTAAGCTGTTGTTTCGATGTTCACTTTCTGTTGTATTCATATGTGATACACTATTATCAAAAATTTTGTTTTGTTTGAAGTTGACAATTCGAACATGGAAAGAACTTATGTACTTAAAATAAACAGTCTAAGTTCACAGAAGTTGACTGTTTTGTTAAAATAAATCTATTCAAGCGAGAACTGTCAAGAAGTTGCATTTTCCTTAGCTTTCGGGGAACGACCACAAAATTATCGTTGACCGTACTGAAGTACAAGTCACCAAGAACACCACAAAATGGGGAGTGAAACTATCTGAATGTAAGCATGACACATTTAAAAATTAAAATTTTTCAAATGAAAGTCATTTATCATATTTCTCTGCAATGGCCCACAGGGTACACGCTACAAATAAAACAGAAACGCTGCAAATAAAACATAAACACTGCAGATAAAACAGAAACACTGCAAATAAGAAAAAAATGCTCCAAATAAAAAAATGCTGAATCACTGAAAATAAAAAAGAAATGCTGCAAATAAAAGAAACGATGCAAACAAAAAGGAATGCAAATAAGAGGGCTCTAAGAGCTATCTCATCCGGTTAGACCCATAAGGTCACACAATGCATTTGCATAGAGCAGAACTAATTGTTTGTCTGGGAAGGCCATCTTTACGTTACGACTGATGTACAGTAACAAGCCACATAAAAACCTTTAAATTAACACCCGGTATGCTGAAATTATGCATTTTAAGCATCCATCTTTCAGAAGGCACTATTGGAGAATGACCTTGAAAGCATAGGCCCTAGGCAGGCACAGAACCTGCGAGAAACTATTTGGATATGTTACCAGGTAATTGTTGTGTGACTGCTCAAGCCAATGCTTACATTTTTGGTGTCAGAAGTGGCATCCCAAGTGAAATTTATTGTAATTTAAATGAAACGAGTAGAATGAAGACCACGGAGGAGACCACTGCAGCTCTGATTAACAGGCTGAAAGAACTGCAGGCCAAGCTGCCTCAACAAGGTGCCACTGTTAATGGACTTGTTCAGCCATCCCAACAACCTCTTAAGGTGACAGTTCCAAGAGAGGAAAAAATATAAAAGTATAGTGGAGGCAGCAAAAAGCTGCTGGAGGACTGGATCGCAGATGCCACTAGGGCTACTCGAGGCCAGGGTGATAGCGATGCAGTGGACTTTTTGGTCTACCATCTCAGGGTGCTGTGAAAGACGAAGTTCAACTCTGGCGAGTCTCACAATGGCCTACTTATTTAAGGTCCTGCAGACAAGCTTTTGTGAGCAGCTAACAGCAATGCCAGCATTGCATAAGTTCCTTGGGGGCTGCAACAGGAAAGTGAAACAATCCAGGATTTTGCCCACTCCCAGATGATACTTTTGTCACGGGTGGAACGGATGGATTAAGCTGTCTGCAGAATACTCTGATGTCTTTGTCAGAGAAGAAGAAGACCTAAAGTGCACTTCTACCGTTCACCACAAGATCAGAACTATGGATGACACACTAGTTGCTCAACGACACCACAGAATACGACCCAACCTGATGACAGAAGTGAAACAGCATCTGCAAGAGCTACTGCACAAGGGAGTGATAGTTTCCAGCCACAGTGACTACACCTCGCCAATTGTTCTCGTCCATAAGAAAAGTGGTGCATTGCATATGTGCATAAACTACAGGCTTCTGAATGCGAAGTGCGACAAGGAGGGGTATCCGCTTCCGAGGACAGAGGAGAGTATTGACGTCCTGTCATGTGCAAAGAACTTTTCTATCATGGATCTTGACTTGGCCAATAACCAGGTTCAAGTAGACCCGACCAACCCACACAAGACGCCATTCACAACACCGATGGACTGTTTGAGTATACAAGGATGCCTTATAGGTTATCAAACGCACCTGCGACCTTCCAGCGTCTCATGCAAATAGTATTCCGCAACGACCTGTTGGAAGCCTTAATTATGTAACTGGCTGACATCATTGTCTACATCAAAGACATCAATCAACATCTAGCTCATTTGAGGACTGTGTTTAGCAAATTGAGACAGCATGGTCTGAAACTAGAGCCAAAGAAATGCCAGTTCTTCTGTCAAAGGATAACCTACCTGGGACACATGTTCACACCAGAAGGTGTAACAACCAATCCAGCAAAGACTGAGGCTGTAGTGAATTGACCAAGACCAAGAACGCTGAAGGAACTGAGATCATTTTTTGGTTTCTGTTCCTATTATCGTGGAGTATGGCCAGCGTGGCTCAGTGGTCAGAGTTGGGAATTTGAATGTGGAAGACCCAGGTTCGAATCCCCGACTGAACCAATTTGTCCTCGGTGATCCCAGGGGCAGATTCACCAGGCTTTGTAAATAGCCAACTGGTTTACCTCCTACCAGTTGGGATTCTTAACTGGGAAAATGGAATTTTAACATGACACTAAAAAGCCTCTCAACAAAGTTGTCATTAAGTAATTAGTGCTGCGATGCAGGTGCAGCGTAACTATTCTCTTTGCCCTTGTGATCCCAAGCATGCGCAGTACGATTATATGCTGTGCAAATTTTGGTTTCTTGCACTCGAGCCTCAATTTTAAAAGACAAGGCTGCGAGAGACTGGAATGCAGTTTACTTTACCTGATCTCGTGGTCAGCTAGGGATTGCGGATTATTGTGGATTGCGGATTTCTATCTAAAATTTGGTAAGTTTGGCATAATGTTTATTCATCAGTTTCTTGGGACAAGTTACCACAGCTTTCAAAGAGTGTTCAAGGAGGTTTTAAAGAGAGTTTCAGACTGATTTTGCCGGGTTTTGAGCTTGATTCAAGCAGTTAGTATTTTTCTACTTTTCCAATGTCTTCTAAGCTGAATAAGTATAGTTCAAATACTTCCCGCTGCAGTTGTAACTTACTAAAAAACAATTCACAAATAGCCATTCCCACTGTTTCACGGAACAACTTGGAAGGATCAGGGAATTTCTAAAGTAAGGCAGTTATTTTTTACAAAGCAAAAACATGTAAGAGTCCAATTGGTATATTGCCTGTTTTCCCGATCGCAGTGATGACAGAATGTGATAAATGTTTCACTTTTAGAAGACAATACGGTGCTCCCAAATGCAAACATTACTAAACATAAAAGGCCATACGTTTCAGATTTGTCCGTCATGTTGTTTTTTTCTTTAACAACAGTAGAAATGAGAGTTCTCTGGGTACGAGCAATATCTTGACACGAGGAAGTCGTTGCCTAGGAACTCGTTATTAAACTTGTTTTTAACTGTCACAGCACTTCTCTTTCTTCAGAACCTTCTAGTTTATTTATTTATTTATTATCGACAACTTGTACCAAGATTTGCTCAAACAGTGAAACCCCTACATCAGCTTGTGTCAGAGCTTTATAATAGTGGAAAGCATGGTCAGAACTGGAGTGGCACAGTTGGAGACAAGTGGACGATGGAATGCCAAGAGGCCCTCACCACTGCACCTGTACTAGCCTACCCCAACTACAGCTTATCCTTTGTCTTGGAAACTGATGTATCAAATGATGGATTGGGAGCAGTCTTATCTCAGAAACAGAACGGTAAGCTGAGGGTGGTTGCATATGTGAGTCATAGACTGTGTGGAGCTGAGAGGAACATGGAGAACTACTCCTCCAGAAAACTGGAACTGTTCGCGCTAAAATAGTCAATAACAGAAAGGTTTTGCGAGTATCTAATTGGCCCAAACTTCATCGTGTATACAGACCACAACCCCCTCAAGTACCTGCATTTAAAAGCAAAGATGAAAGCCGTCGAACAACACTGGGTTGCTGACCTAGCCAGCTTCAACTTCACCATTAAGTACCACGGTGGTCACTGCAATCAAAATGCTGATGCCATGAACCATCGCCGCCATGAGGAGGAAGAGGTTTCTGTGGAGGAGGTGAACACAATCCTTGCATCACAGCTTGATTCTAATCTTTTGCCGTATGAAGTGCAGAAGTTATTGCAGTCAGCTGTCTACCTAGCTGACATTAACGTTGCATTTGTCAAGGAACAGATAACAGGAGCAGGAGACGGCCAAGCCACATTATTACCTGCCTGGGATACTGCACAGCTTCATAATTTACAGCATTGTGATGCAAGTATTAGCAGATTAATCCATTATAAGGCTATTGGTCATACCCCAACTGAAGCGGAACGTGCAAATGAGATCTACGATGTTTAAAGTATACCAGCCAGTGGGACCGTTTAGAAGAGCAGAGTGGTGTACTTTATCGTCATGTGACAGACAGTGACGGCAGGAATGATATGCAGTTATTTTTGCCAGCCTGTCTTGGAGAAGAATTGCTGCAGGGTACCCACGATCACTGTGGTCATCAGGGAGCAGAGAGGATTGTGCAACTAGTTCGTAACCGGTCTTGGTGGCCTGGTCTACAGAAAGATGTCAAATGGTACATGAGGCAGTGCTGCACTATTGCAAAGGGACCTTACCATCCTACCCACATCCCTCTAGGAAGCCTTCTAGCCTCCAAGCCTCTGGAAGTTTTGGCCATGGATTTCACCCAGCTCGAACCAGCGTCTGATGGAAAAGAAAACGTGTTGGTACTGATGAATGTCTTCTCCAAGTTCACTGTGGCAATCCCCACCAGGAACCAGAAGGCATCAACTGTGGTAAAAGCACTAATAAAGGAATGGCTTCTAGTGTACGATGTGCCCCAAAGAGTCCATTCAGACCAAGGTAGGTCCTTTGAGGCTGATATTGTACAAAAACTGTGCAAGCTGTAAGCAGTGAAAAAGTCCCACACCACACCCTACCATCCACAAGGTAATGGTCAGTGTGAAAGGTACAACCGTACCCTTCATGATCTCCTCTGTACAGTACCACTCAAGCAGAAGCACAGGTGGCCAGAACACCTGAAAGAAATGTGCTACACCCTCAACAGCACTCACTCATTCTTCAACTGGCTATTCACCTTATTAACTGATGTTTGGCTTCGATCCTAAGAAACTTGGCTGACTGCTCATCAGAACCGTCTTCACGACGCACACAGGCATGCTCGTGAACACCTGCAAAAACAGGTGCTGCTGCGCAAAGAATACTACGAAAGACTAATGGTCCGATATTGCGTAGAATGTGGTGCAACGCCAAGGTGATGTTTATGATATTGAGCCCAGTGATGGTACCGACCAGTTGAAGACAGTGAATTCCGCAGATTTACAACCTTGCCCAAACCTAAGGAACGACTGGCTACAATGCATTGAAAGAAAACAGCTGCTGGGAACTGTTCTGATGAGGAAGACAGTGGCGATATCTAAGCATTGAATGCCCTCAACAACATCCTGTGCAAGTATCAGCATCAAGAGCTCCACCGCTCTGCCAATCACAGCATTGCAACAAAGGTGTACATCCAAACCCATATTACAGCCCAAGGACAGCGTTAAAATACTGAACTGAACTTTAAAAGAACTGTATCTATTGTTAGTATTGTAGAACTTAGTGAATAACTGTTTATTTTCTTTGCTTGTCGCAGGACTTGACAAACTCAAGCGGGTGGGTGTAATCAGGTCACATTATCCTTAGATGGGACATACCTTAATACAATTTTGATTTTTATTCTATTTTCGCTCTTGAAGGTATTTTAGTATTTCCTTTAGATAAGACAGAAATTTTTTCCGGCTCAGGAACCAGAAATTACTAGTGGTAGGAAATGACATCAGTAAAGCATACCAAAAAAACGGCTTTGCTCAGTAATGGAATGCTGATTCATTTCTCAAAATTTAGTATTTCTCAAGATACTTAATTCCTCTTCGTGAGGTGTAACAAAGTAGATTTTAATGGTGAATTCAGTCAACTAAGTTCTGCTGTTCTGCTACAAACGAGTTAATTCAAGTCCTCTACAGGTCAAGTTTATGTCAACGTTTTAGCAGGTATGATTTTGTATATTTTTGATTGCAATCTATATATATTTATCATGGGTTACGGAACTAGTGCCTGATGCATGCTGGTATGCAGGTTCCCAAGAGAGTCGCTGGTGGCCTATATAGTAGGGATAATATATGCAATATTCATTCGCGCCCAACGTTCCTCAATCAAATTCTTCAATTTTTAAATGTTATGTCTTTGAACTTTTCCCCAAGCCAACACGGTTCCAAAGAAGACCAGTTGCTCGCCACCCATTCGGAAGAGGATTTGTGCCATTCTGATACTCTTGCTGAAACTTCTACAAAAAACCAAACAGCAACCTTTTCATTATTCCCAATGAACCAACCGAGCAAAGACACGAGGCTGGCGAGGCGGCAGCATTATAGAGCCATGCGAGGTATTGATATAGGCATAAAAAATCTCGAGTAATGCAAGATTTTATGATGTAATGCAAAGGAGCGGACCAATCATGGTGCGTTAACTTCGAATGGCCAATCATAGTGCGTCATCCTTTTAACGTCAGGGCAGCATGGTTATCTGAGTCAGTTGCTCAACTTCCGCATCTCGGCGTCTGCGTGGTGGAAAAAGAAGTCGCTCGTCTGGTGAGGCATGTAGAAAGCAAAGAGAAAAAATCTCAACTTAGATGTAAGGTAATGTAACAATAGATTATGTGTGAGTCAATTGCAGCACATGACCAAACAACGGCTTATTCATTTTATCAAAGACATTTTATCTGACAAGTGTCAGAATTGATGAGAATCGCTGTAAAAGAGAAACATTTTAATATGTAAAACAAAATGTTACAAGAAAATTATTTATGTTCGAATGGTTTTCACTCGTAAAGTGCGCGCTGAGATATTTTAGATTTTTT
>JAOBAY020065969.1:0-12302 GCA_025331085.2 Zoanthus sociatus
CAAATAATGAGATTCAAACTATATTCTAATTAGGTTCTTTTGTGTAACTGACCACCATGTGCGCTAAACTGGAATCCACCAATAGGCTAAATAGTTATTGTGCATTTACACTCTCTTGAAAGTTTTTTTTTAATTCAGTAACTACATTATTATGCACAACTCTTTGTTTTCTATGTAAAAGAAAACAGATCAGTCAATCAATCATGATGCATTTAACGGGGTATTTTTCAACTTGTCTGAAAATAAGCTATGCTTAACACTATTGAAATCTTTTGAAAAATCTATCGTGCAAACGCGCACAACCTTTGTTTTCAGATCATCAAGGGCGTGGCACAGGCATATTGCTTAATATGAATGCAAAATAGTCTTCTTTGACGTAAAATTTGAGATTTTGTTTACTAAACTTTTATATTTTTCGCCCAAAATTCCTTGTTATAACCGTTGTAATATTTTTTCCACAAAAATCTTCAGATTGGGTGGGCGTATCAACGTTTTGAAGAGGTTTAATATTGGCCTCTTTCCACGCTCTTGGCCATTTTTGAGTAAATATTGACAAATTCCCATATGGTTTGCACCGCAGGTGTTAAATTGGCTGCGTTTTCCTTTCACACCCAAAAGGGAATTTTATCCTATTTTTTTTATCACAATGTTAATTCTCTCATAGAGATTCACAAGGCATATGTCGCGCTTGCGACCCTGTAGTTTCTCCTTTTTTTAAAGTAGTATCTTGGCTAGCGGGGTCATTCAGGGAGGATCACGTAATGACATCCTCACTGTCTTTTTCGAGAAACAGTCATTCATGATGTGCAAAAGAGAGCGTTGTAAATCGCCTAACTCTGAATCCACATCCGTGCTCCTTTTAACATTATCTCAATTTAGTTTTAAAAGTTTTAAATGAAAACTAATCCGGTGGTGCTTTGTAATCTCGCTAGTGCATTTATATCTTAGAGGTTTTAGTTTCAATCCCGGATTAATGTTATACCTTGATGGTCTCTTTGTTTGCACACAAAAAGGATAACACTTGGAAAACAATCTACAATTGCTCTTCAAACCGAATTGTCAAGAATACTATTGCCCCTTGTGGGAAAGTCAACTAACGCCTTAAGACCCAAGACCATGCCAAGATTTTCCTGATCTAATTTATCTCCACCGGCCAGGATGGCTTTGTTGGGATAATCGTCCAGAAATGCATCTGTAATGTTCGTAAGATAATCAATGATGTCGCATTCTTGATAAATTGGATTTAGTTGATGGCTTAGACTGCAGATTATCATGCTGTGGCCAGATGGAAGTTTTACTGTAATACAAATACACTCATATTTGTCCGAGCGTTCCACATAAACGACATTGATATTATTTCGGATGTACATAGCAATTCCTTCCTTTGTCCTTTTATCTGTACCAAACTAGCCCCCCCCCCTCCCCCCGCTTGCCTCGGTACCGCAATAATCCAACACCTTTTAAGTCTCCCGATATGTTGTTTAGTTTCAGACTTAGATTGCCACGGCATTGGCAATAAAGGCTTTAAGGCCGCTCTCGAGTATTGCCTGCGCACTGTTGACAAAGATAGCGGACTTGAAGATTGAAATGTTTTTCGTGTTGACTCAAAAATCACACTTACGTCCATACAAAATGTTAAATTAGAACAACCAAACGCTCGACGTCAGGCTCCTCTAAGCTCTTGTAACCATGTTTACTTCATGCTGATAGTCCTTGTCGAAGAGGTACCGATTTGGGGAATTGCTGAGTTTACCATCTCTTAACTTTATTTTTTAGAGTAAACGACCTATGCCTTTGAAAACATTTTCAAATTCTTTGTAAATGATAAAGCTCTAGTAAGTTACTTTTGTTGACTGTGTTCCCTTTGATAGCATGAACTGGATTGAATTTTTACATCTAGTACAAGAACAGACTTGAAGTCTTGTGGAACTATTACAAATATTAAAGTATCTTTTTTTATTATTACACTCAAAGACAGCTTGACATACACCTGTAGTTGGAATTATCTCACCTGTTTTGTCTAGAGAATTATTTTCTTCTGTCATATCTTTGATATTCTGTCACGTTTGTTGGATAAATTTAAGGGCAAGACATTCACTTGAGCACGAGTGTCTAACTTAATATGGATGTTTGCACCATTGACTCTTCCAGGCGACATCCAACCTTTGTTATTGTTCTGGATTTCTATAGATCATAAAAACAATTTTTTATTCGAGGATTCAATTTTTCCAGATTGTTCATTAAGTCTATCAACGTGTTTCGTGAAGCACATATTTTGCAGGTGGCCAATTATAAAACGGCGATTGCAAATCTATATTGCTGGCATTGCACTTCCCTTTCTCACGCTTTAGTTCTCCCACATTGTTTATTTTGCTCTGGGATTTTTTTAGGATCTTGCTTTTGACTTCAACATGTCTGACATGGTATTTCAATATTTAGTAGAAGTTACATTTCACTTGCTTACTGCTCCGACAGTTGCTTTACTTTCTGATTTTCATTTATGACTGAACTGTTTTGACCGCTTGACAAATCTAAATTATACTCTCTCAGGAGTCTTTACTTTCTAGTCGACAAGTTTATTAGGTGTTTTTGCCATAGATAGCCCAAGCTCTATATTGGTGTTGATTTACAGTTGATTTACAATAAATATATGGGAATTTATATGAACTTAATTTAACATGAATTTCTTACCTTAAATCGTAATAAAATCCGATAAAATTTCCAAAGCGTGTTTATGAATCCCTACTATATATCCTGGCTGAATTTGAGCGAGTTTTGTTTAGTTTATCTTGATTTTTTCTCACGTGTAATAACAGAAGAAAAGGTAGGAGGCAGGATCTCTCGAAGGGCCATCGAACCGCTCATCTCCAAGAGCATTTTTACCTTGAATTTCAAACCTTTTCGAAATCACCACCTTAACACGGTCGAGGGAAGAGCAATGTTATCATGGACACTGAACTGCAATCGATGTTTTTTTTTCTGAGTCTTCAGCCCGCTCGTTGTTGGGCAAAACCACCTCCAAAGACGCCATTTTATCCGTGTCAGACAAAATCTTGGACAGAAAAACTGTTGAAAACTACACTGCCATGCCTGGTAACGAGTACCGAACCAGACTCATTGGGTGATTCAGTGGAGTACAATCATCACCAAACTATGACTACCCCGAGGCATAATATCTGACAGTTATTGTTTTCAGCAGCCGGGAGAGTTTTTTAACTCGGTTTCAGTCGAAATATTTTGCTGCTTTCAAAGTATTTTTCCAATTGAAAAGCCATTCGAAAAACTTAAGACTCCATTAAACAAGCTCTGAAAATGAAACGCAGTTTGAAGTTTTTAAAGCTGAATTACAATGTCAATAGCTTAGTTGTTGTGGTTATAACGCAGTCAGTAAGATTCTTCCTTTTGGCTCCAATTCAAGCCCCGGCGCTGTTAAGCTATTGATTCTGCTTTTGCTAAGAAATAACAGGCGGTATATTAGTATCCAGTCCTGGGAGCCTCTTGCATCCTTGAACCGGACAACAGAAACCTCGCTTAACCAATAGAATTACCAAAAGCTATTTAGCATGTACTTTAATTCAATTGATACGGATAGTGGCAGATTATCTACAGAAATCCAAATAGAATAAGTGTTTTAGTATATATCAGCAAAGCTTTCCTTAATTGTTCTTTGAAAACAACAGAAAAACATGCATATGATAAATTTTTATAAGAAAATTTACTATCCATTAAATAAACCTTGAAGAAAACCTAATATCCATTAAGTTATACAGATAATCATTATGGCAGATTATCTACAGAAATCGAATAGAATAAGTGTTTAGTATATAACAGCGAAGCTTTCTTTAATTGTCCTTTCAAAATAACAAAAGCATGAATATGGTAAAATTTTGTAAAATGCTTGTGGAATGAATAGAGTGAATAGAGCGAACAAAGGCTTCGGGACGCAAGCGATAAAATCCCTTGCAAATAAGTGAATAAGGCCAGGTTCAGACGTCGAACTTTTCATGTACCAAACCTAATGTTGCTATTAAGTACATGAAAAGTTCGACGTATGAATCAATTTTAAAAGATCGGCAGACTTGTATTTGGGTCGACTGTACCTTTCTATCCGACTGGGCTAGTCGGATAGAACGGCAAAAGATCGACATTTTGATTCAGACGTCGAACTTTTCATGTACCAAATCTAATGCATAAATTGTAAATGTATTAAATAAATTATGTTTACCCACAATTCAGAACGTTTTTGGTTCGACACATTAGGTTCGACGTCTGAATCAACTGCCGAACTTAATTGATTCGAGTCGACTCGAATAGGAATTAGGTTCGGTACATGAATAGTTCGACGTCTGAACCGGGCCTAAGAAACAATTCAAAAAGTTGCGAACAAACTGCGTTCCTCTAGAGAGTAATTTTAAATTGTTATATAAAATCGTAAGTAGAGCGATTATTTAACAACTGAATAGAGATGTATTCATAATAAAAATTAACGCCAATGTCCAACATTTCGAAGTCATCCTGACTTCATTTTCAATTTTGAATAGAGATGACGAGACAAAACTAAACCAAAACTCAAATTAGAATCAAAACAAAAATGTTTGCGAGCTCTCTACATTCTTCTTGAGAGTTCAGAGTAGCTTTATAGTTTTTCATACAATAGGCTTCTTGCTAGTACTTTTAAAGAAACATTTTGTCTCATTGGTTCTTTGAGGAATAACATTTTCTTAATTTTCTCGATATCGTGATCCGAGGCGGACGAGGTAAAGCGACTTTTTTCATCCGTCTTTTTGCTTCGGCATCATTACCTAATGTGTTGGAGATAAATTAACATTGTCTCACATTTATTATTCATATAAGCAAATCATTGAATTAAATCGCGTATATTCAAACCGGTATTATACTAAGACTAAATAAGAATAAGTCATTCTTTTTTACCAAAACTGAATAGTGGAATGCTGGAATCATTAAATTGTATCAATAGTATAACAAAAACTGAAATTGTTACATTATAGTATAGGTAATTACAAGCCTTCGAAATCAATTAGGAAATAACTTGCTCGTGCGGGCTTTCCAAAACTGTATTAGGCTCACTTACGATTTCTAATTTAATTCCAACTGAGTTCGTAATTGTGTAATTATCTTTTATTAACAGTCATAAAAAAATCGCAAGTGCAAAGTGCTGTTGTGCGCACTGGCAAAACTCTGTTGGCAAAATACAAAAACTTTATTCTTTGCACAACATGCTTACATAAAAAGGATTTGATTGGTTCTTATTACACCCCATTGTTTATTATCCAATCAAATGAGTTAATTCTATTTTTTTAAATCACACTGAATCAATTATTTTTTGCACTGGAAAACTGCACTGCTTTCATCCAATCAAAATCGAGTTTTTTTATGTAAGTTCATTGTGCTGCCATAGTAGCGAAAAAATATCAGTGTAGAACGTGACTTTGTAGAATAGTCGCGTTACATTTGCTTTATTATTTTTTTGTTAACATGCCATATTTTTTATTTACACAATTTTACGCAAATAAACTTATATCACAATTATATTACACGTCTCATTATTCTATGCTTAAAAGGTTATCAATATTCTAATATCAGTTTCTCGTCATAACCATGTACATGTTCGACTTCCAGTACCCGGGAACGGCATTTTGTTTTGCTATCTTAAAACTTTTTTTATATTTTCAAAGATTCTGTAGCTGACTTAAGTTAGTTTTCAAAAGTTATATCTTTTACGTTTTCTGAAATCTATTGTGCTTGAACGCACTATTTCTTCAAATAACAAACTCTATCAGATGAAGTATATTAAAGAAGATTTTTTGTTGCTCCTGGGTCTTGGAATTTCGAACAGGTAAGGATAAAGTTTTACTCTCTATGATTTTTTCCTACACAAACGCATTTCAAAAACAGTTAAAACAAAATGTGCAAAAATGAAATGCCTTTGACGAATGCAATGTTATCTTTTAGGCACTTGTACAAAGGACTGTCAACAGAGTTGTATACCAGGGTGTCCAGAATACTGTGAAGGATGCAACCAAATGAGAAAGAAACAAAATATCTTTAAAGCAAATTACCGACAAACAATTCCAAAGCGTCAAAGTTGTAGCTGTGAAATGGAATGCAAAGGCAGTGACATCAAAAACTGCAATGAAAGCTGTTATTGTCATCCTGATTCTTCAGGGAAGAACACAAATGCGTACACCGCAAATTTTGGTAAAAAAGACATAGAAAAACTTCGGAAGTATTTATCTAATTGGGTTAAGCACAAGAAAAAAGTTGGAGACAGTAAAATGACAAAGAATAAATTAGACATTGTTGACAGAATAATTCGGCGTTATCAACACTATAGAAAGAAAGAGAACGAGCTAAAAATACTTACAAAACAGCAGCTTGACCTCAAACGGCAGCAGCGCCAGTTAAAGAGCCTTCTTAATGCAAGTAAAAAAAGGGTTAAGGGCAAGAAACAGAATTTCAGCCATAAAGACATTGCTTTTGATGACCAGAACATTTTTGAATCGCATAAGGACAAAAACATCCGAGGGGGGAAACATGGATCTTCCCTTGGTGATGTTGCTAAAGAAGAAGAAGTGCAGCAAATAAGAGAGCAGCTGGAATATATTCAACAGCAACAAGACGGGCTGGAGAAACAAGAGGGATTGCTTTTTGTTGAACTAGAAAACCAGCGCAATTTTTTCTCTCAGGCGTCGCAACTTGTTAACGATGCCTCTCAGCAAAGAGAAGTTGTAGGAAGTTTCCAACCAAAATTGAGTCAGTATTTTTCAGAAAACGATTATCTTCCGAAAACTGATAGTAACAAAGCTGTTGAAATCCAAGATTCACCTAACGAAGAAGATGCGAAGTATTGGACGGACCAAAACCATCTTTTGCAGATTGGAGGTTTAGATAAGACCCTGGGTAATAACATAAACAACGAAGAATCAACGGCGCCGTTTTTCGATATGAATAGTGAAGATATGGATGGTTATGATAAAAACGAGAACTTGGATGCAACGGAGGCTGAAAATAGTAAAAATAACAAAGAAGAAGAAAATGAGAATATCGAGAGCTTGCAAGACGACAGCCAAGTGGAAACACCAAATGATCTTGTTGGAACAAACGTCAGTGATGATAATGATCGGCCACTTGCTGCTGGATACGCAATGGCTGAAGATATTTCATATGTTGACAAGAAGACAGTTCTTCCTAAAATTAAACACAGAAGAATAAAATCTAGAAAACATAACAAAAAATCAGGAAGCAAGCATTAAAAACTTAGACATTAAGAAAAACATTTACTGTTTTGTTGTTTTTATTTTTACAAAATTTAACAACAAAATGGTTCTTTACAAAGGTTTTTGAACCCTTCACTAAATGACTTTTACTTCACTCATGATCCGAGGGAACCACTCTCAACTTTTTGAGACGGGGATGTTAATGGAGCCTCAAAGAGATTCCAATCTGGATCTGGACGTGGCTCACCCCGATTTCAAACCCGAGAGGTACCATCAGAAAGTTTACATGCGGATATGATTTCAATCAGTTTAATGAAATAAATATAACAGCACCAAATGCTTTTGAATGATACTGAGGAAGCCCTAACAGGTACAATTCATGTAAATTTCACAATGTTGAGTCTGGGTCCCTTAGCGGTACCGAATCCTTGAAGCCTTCCCGCCTCACAAAAGTTGGGATTTTCCCTTTCCCTCTGGGGTTATGTTTGGATTGAAATATAAATTGATATAAATAACTCAGAAATGATTTTATTAATTTCTAAACACCACTCTTCATTAAATAGAATGTCATTTACCCTAAGTACTACTACTCTTTTTGGTTTAAAAATTATAATAACGAAACAAAAAGGATTTTTTATCGCTATCTAAAACAAGAAGAAAAAAATGAGAGGATAGAGAGGCATATCCTGGTCTGGGCTTTGGGATATGTCAATTCCGCTAAGGTTATTTATAGATCGGCCCAGGACAGAAATCTGTTTTCCGATACGTCCGCATTATGGCCAACGTCGATCTGATGTTCTGAGTGAAAGCAAAGTATTTGCGGACAGCGTGGCCTTGGAAATACAGTTTGTTGACGAATGCGAGGTTTAAACTTCTGTATATTGCGTATTATCTCCCACGCCTTTTCGCTATTTTCATTCTAATTTTCTTCTCACTCTAACCTCAGATCCAGGCATTATGCTGGTTTCTAGGTAAATAGATTCCCGTTTTGGTCTGAAAGTAAAATAACTTCAGAGGAATTGACATACCCCAGACAACGCCCTCAGTGTTCCTCTCTATGCCCTCATTTTTTCCTTGAAAATAGTTAATGCATTCATAAAAGATGCATTTGCTAAAATCCTGAATCGCGTTTGTAAGTTTAGCATAGCGGTATCGCTTATTTTCTCACTGTGTGGTGATAAACTGAAATAGCACAAGTATTTTAAAGGAAATCATACCTTATCTTTAGAAATAAAACGGAAAATTTAAAAAAATCTTCTTTGCATTGTAGTTTGAGAACAAACTTATTTACAGATTTTCTTTTAGATTAATTGTATTTATTAACTCTTTACTAAATTAAAAGCAACAACTGCTCCACCCTTCCAACTGACCTCGGAGATTTTTAACAGGCACTTTACTTCCACTGGAATGGAATCCATGGAATTTAGTGCGCTATAGAGTATTCTAGAGAGATTTTTATTCTAAAATTTAGCGTTATACAGAACCGGTTAGAGATAACCTTATAGCTGGGGATATGAAATGCTGCCTTGCATCTTATTCGTCTGATTAAAAGATAACTATACGACTAGGAAATTGATGGAATAAATTTTGAATTTCAAAACGTAAAAAAGTAAAACAGAAATAACAAGTTATCCCGTGAAAGCAAGACAGGTAGATGGACTGGTCTTGAAAATGTTCCTACGTTTGTATTTGCTGCTTAACAGTTTGGTTTGAGCTAACTCATGCTTTGTTGGTGTTTTGGACAAAAGAATCACTGGATCAATTTATAATTGCTTCATATATATTCATATATTCATATATTCATTATATATTCTTTCTGAACTGGAGCTCGCTGGTTTTCTTACTACCCGTTCGAATTCTTTACCGGGGCAGGAGAGGGGTTTTAATCATGGTACTGAAAATCCCACTTTTTCTCTATTTTACTTTGCTGCTCACAAAATTGTTATTTAAATTATGTTTTTCACTGCTGGGTTTCATTCTACTGTTTTTCATCAATAGTTTCCGCCTTTCCGAAGCATGCAATGATGTTAACATTTTCTCTTAAAAATTATTCTTATCCATAGCAAAGGCCACTTAATACGTCTTTCTAATTCTATCACGTTTCATTTCTTGCTTCTTCCTGGCACTGCAGTAAGAACCAGCGTGTAAGAAACTGGATTGTAAGAACCTGGTAGATTAAAATCTATATAGATTTAAGCCTCGTTCAACTAAGAACTTGTTTAAAAGCCAAAAGTTTAACTTTAAGTTAGAGTGTTATCAGTCGAGTTGCTATAAAAGCTTATGAGTAGAAACTGCTGAATAATGATCATTATTTGCTAATACTTAGAAGTCATTTGATTAATATATTTTGTTTTAAAGCCAAAGTACCGTAATGTGTATGTTGTTTTCACCGTTCAATAAATCCTTTAGTAATTGCACGATAATTTTGTTATATCTAAATGAATTTTCTATAACAATATAAGAACCTATTTAGAAATCTTTGCACCCTATAGGTTAAAGTTTGCATTACAGAGCATGTTTAGGTCAGCAGAAAAAATTCAGGTTCTTATACGCGGGGTTTTTACTCTAATGGATAGCCTCAGATTGAAGAAGGCGTTTCTATTTTGACAACTTGCTTGCAGTGATGGGATGCTCCCAGACGGTGAAGGGAAACTCTGAAGGAGCTTGCTGTACATTCCCGTTCACCTACAACGGTAGAAGCTACAGTAATTGTATCAAGGATGACAGCAAGAGAAGATGGTGTTCGACAACTGACAATTATGATACAGATAAACAATGGGGGTACTGTGGGGGTGAGTAGCCACTTGCATGTTCAGTGAATGCTAAAAATATTATTGAAATCTCAGCTTTAGGATTCCATGCAGCTAACACAGTCACTCTAGTCTACCTAAGTAAACTTGGCTTTAAGATTTGAATTTACAGTCACTCCACCAAAAAAACTCAGCATTAAGATTCCATGCAGCTAACACAATCACTTTAACACTTTAACACTCTGAAATTAACAGGGCGTTTGGTTTCTTTTGAGTTTATCATTAAAAAAATGAGAGATTGGACCTACAATTTGACGCAAAGTTCTTACCGTTTGCAGAATTAAGAGCAAAGGCATCACCATCTTTCCAATTATTTTAAAACCCTGTGTGTTGGTCTAGTTGGGAATAGAACCCGAGCATCCCTTACGGTAGACTAGTGCCACACTAGGCGACGAAGCTAAAACTAAAGCCCGGCTGGGGAGGGGATGGGGTGAGGGGGTTTACTCTATTAGATTTGGGTAGGGGTGTGCCGTCCTAAGCTCAAAACCCGAAACCTATCCTAGACGTATGAATGTTTAGAATTAATACCATACCCCAGACCTCTAAGTCAAAAATCATACCCTATTCCTAACCGTACCATTTCAATTTTCATAGGACTGGCGTCACATCTGTGCTGGTCGTTTTGTTAATGCCATAGATGTTATCATAACTCTCTTAACACCAGAAGCTGTACCCTATCCCAGAAAATTAGATCCGTACGCGTAGCCCATACCAAATTAGATACCCTATTGCAGAACTCAGGTAGATATGATATCCTATCCCAGACTCTAGAGCTCGAAAACCATACCCTATAGGGCGGCATGTACCAATAGTTGATTAAACTTCATATATATACAAAAACTGGCTTTAATGCCGATCATTTGCTCTTCCATCCGTTCTTATAGGAATTATTTTTTTTATCATCCTCAGCTTGTCACCCAACACATGGTGGAAATTCTCGTGGTTCGTGCTGCCAGTTTCCGTTTGTGTTTGACAATAAAATCTACACAGAGTGTATACACGCTGGAAGTAGATGGCCATGGTGTGCAACAACATACAGTTATGATCGACACCAGAAATGGGGCTACTGTAAAGGTAAGGTGCATGGTTCTGCATGCTCTTCCTATCTTCACATCGGAGGCGGGATAATAATAGTAATAATAATAATAATAATAATAATAATAATATTCAATATTTATATTGCGCATTTTTCATATGGATATAATCAAGTGCGCATCGTAAATAAATACAGTTTTTAACAGTTGATGGTCTTAGATAGTTCGCAACAGAGGCTCACATATATTAATAACTGTAAATACCATAAGTACTAGTGATGAAGGCCGACCTAAACACTGGGATCACTACCCTGCTTTTTTCGACAACCGTGTGGGCTCTTTTAAGTCCCTTGATAGAGTGTCGAAAGACTGGACCTACTGGATGAATACAGAGAATTTGATTGCGTGTGAGCCCGGCTCAGCACTAAATATGTTAGTCCTCCATTATCCTACTGTCATTTGCATCATGAATTGAATCGATTTCTCTTTGTGCCGACGTCCCACAGAAGACTGTGTCTATAATCTATCTTTAGCTTCCCCAATCTGTTACTGCAAGTTCTGCATTTGTCCATGGCCTCCAAGCCAGTCTGTTCCTTTCCGTTTCTGCTGCTCATGCATGAATAGCTTTAACTATTTAATAATTGAAATTATTGTTATATACTAACTATCAAAATCCATTTTCTCGTACCCTTATTGGACGAGAGGACATCACGTGCACATGAACAAGTTTCGCTATAAATTTCCCTGCAACCAAACTTTTTAAATGGCAAAAAACCAATTAAAGTTAAGCTTAAAGCTGACTTATCTTTTAATAAGTTTCTACATTTAAAACAAGTGAATTACCATATACTGTTGTAGATCGTAATGACTCTTTTAACAAAAACAGAAATGATTAAGGCTTGACATGAAATAGCATCTAAGTATTGAGCGGTATAAACTATAACCTGGTTAGTTGTCTCCTATAAAACTGAATAGAAAAACCATGCAAACACAGAGCAAAGGAATATAAAAGAAGATATAAGTTACTAACAACGAGATCGGTGTGGCCGATCGAGATATAGTTGCAACTTCTCGTTGTTTGTCAACATTATAGCATTATTTTTTGGTTGACTTGGTCCGGCCCGGATCCAACGATACAGAAAGTTGTACACGGGTTTTGCCAGAACATTTTTTCAAAGGAATCTAATACTTTTGTCAATATAACATGAATTTATCTCGAA
>JAOBAY020065980.1:0-12301 GCA_025331085.2 Zoanthus sociatus
CGTTTTTATTTGGCGGATGTCAGGAGGTAATCTGTTATATTCTGTTATAGTTCTGGGGAAGAAGCTGTTTTTATATATGTCTCCTTGGGTCGCTGGGTTAATGATCGTTGCCTGTGATCTTGTATTATATCGGTGTGGAGGTATCTTTAGGTACGATGGAATTGTAATCGCTGAGTTTTCACCATTTAGAGATACAGGCAGCAGTTCCATACGGTGACATCTCCTTCTGGTTTCTAAAGATGACCATCCTAATTCTTTCAATAGCTGTGTCACGATGCCATCCTCCCTCTTGTAAACTCCCTTTACAAATCTAGCTGCACGTCTCTGGATGGTTTCTACTTCTCTAATATCTTTCTTTAAATGTGGATCCCACACAGCTGATGCAAACTCCACATGTGGCCTTACTAGAGCAACATACGCTCTTTCCTTAGTCTGCTCTGGACATCTTGAGAGGTTTCTTCGCAGGAATGCTAGCGAACGATTTGCTTTTCCTGTAATTTGATTGATGTGGTGGTCCCACTTCAGGTTTGATTGGAGCTCAACTCCAAGATCAGGATGGTGCTCTACTGCTTCCAGGATCTTTCCATAGATTTTATACTGGCTGGTGATTTGGTGTCCCTTTTTCCGAACACTGAGTAGGAAACACTTTTTGATGTTGAAAGACATCTGCCATTTATCTGCCCAATGCTGAAGCTTAGTAAGGTCATCTTGGAGTTCGGTTTCGTCTTCTTTGTTGTTTACTATTTTATAAAGCAGGCAATCATTGGCAAAACGCTTGACTCTTGAGTGGTTAATGTTAGTTCCGATATCATTGATATAGAGTCGGAACATAAGCGGACCCAAGACCGTACCTTGAGGAACTCCAGATTTGACTTTAACAGGTGAGGACGCTTCACCATCCAGTATGACTGTTTGTGTTCGAGTAGTTAGCTACTTTTAATGCTTACTTTTTTTTACTGGTCAGCCATTTTTTGTAAGATCTGCAGGATGGCATTGTTTGACTTTGCATCATTTTTATCATCTCCTGTTGCATCTTTGCCTGGCGTTCGCTTTCTGTTTGACAGCTAGCCATTTTCTCCCTAAGGAAATCCAAGGTCTCGTTGCTTCTTCTCTTCTTGGCCTTTTTTTCGTTACCATCCACCTTAGCACGTTTGCTTGTCTCTCCCAGTTTCTCACACGCTTTCTTCCTGATTTCCTCTCCAATTGCACGATCTCTATCATCTTTTGTTGTAAGGTACAAATCACTTCTTTCCGTTTCCTCCCATTCCTTGCGTATCTCTTCTAACAGGATATCTAGCTCGGTATCTACGATGTTTACTCCACTCATTCTTGCTTCTCTTTTTTTCTTGGCCTTGAACTTGTCGAGCACATGCTTGAAATGCTCCTGTACACTCTTTTGAGAAACAGAAAACTTCAATCCGCTTTGGGTTTCGTCGATGTCATTTAAATGGTTGGCTATGCTAGCCCATACTTTTCCTCGATCAACAGTGCGGGGCTTGAAAAGCCATGGCTCACATGCTCTTACTTCTCTTGCAAGGCACACGTTGTGGGCTTCTGTCCACTCTATGATTGAGCTATTTAATAAAGAAAAACAAGCGAATTCAGTTTAAAAAGGACCGTTTTGTTTTGTACTGTGAAAATGATATAAACCTCCCTCAAATTATCGAATGAGTTTTAACCATTACCCACTGGATATTTCACGAGGAATAAAGCTCAAGATTCCCTGAAAACTCACCCGCATCTCTTGGTCTTTGTTCGTACTTCTAGTTGTTCGACATCTGCTCCTGTCGTGTTCATTTTCAAGTTACGTTAGGAAGCTGTAATTATTACTACAAAACAAACAAATAAATACGTTTGCTAATATAAGGCAAAAGAGAATATTAATACACAATTCTTTAGGCAAATAAAAATTTGGGCATGCATTTTAAGTGTTAAAATAGGAGGAATAAAACAATCGTCTCGAGAGCCGGTCAAACCTACCTTTCTCGCCGCCGCCAAGCAAGGTCGCGGCGGTCTTCCTGCCAAGACAATATGCTAAGTAGTTTGAAAGCGGGAAATTTTACTTCCGGTCGACCGCGACCTCGCTGCAACAGAAGCGCTGGAAAGGAGTTACTTTAGTCTGTAAAATAATGGGATTGCTTCGCTATCTTGAATAGGTTCAACTAAAAATAACTATTAGAAAACGAGAAAAAATGAAAACAAAACATTTTAATTTGTTAAATTTAATTTTTTTATTTTAAAATGAAACATTATAGTAATAATAATAATATTGTTTTTTGTTCATTTGAAAAGCAACGCGCTTACATTCACTTAAAAATTATTAATAAGAAGTGCATCGAGAAATTAAAAAAAATAATAATAAGTTATAATTAACTGAAGCAAAGATAAATATACAAATAAATGTGTCTTTAGTCATTTCTAATTTTTTTGAATATATATTTGTTGAAAGTCCAAAGTCCAAAGTCCAGAGTCCAAAGTCCATAGTCCAGTCCATGTTTTAGCACATGCCAAATAAAAGAAAGTGTTTATTGAATTGCGATACTACTACATGTACTAACCCATGAAGGCCCTCAAGGTATAATTGTTAAGACAAATCAGTTGGTGGCCTAGCATTGACAGCCAGGTTGAAAAACTGATACAGGATACCAACCACAAGCATCATCTGCATGGGGAGCCTCTTCATATGACGTGAATGCCAGATAAACTATAACACACTGCATTGTCATTCTCGTGCCATTCTCAAGTTACTGGGACATTATAGAAGGACGACAGAATACATTACTTGAATGCGCGACGCCAAAACCATGTGACGACAGGCTGAGAACAACCTACATTATATAATCAGCAAAAATGCACACAGCATGCGCAAATACACTTGCACCCAGTCCTTTATTTTCAAATCGAGACTACAGCAAGTTAGCATGCAATTCACGACCCGAGTGGACTGCAGACTTAAAATTCAAGGATTTATCCAGGTCGCTCTCACTGAGATACATATACATGTATATACAGATTCTCCCCTCGGGGCTTTTCAGAACCTGTTTACAAGTATATACAGGGCCAGACAGTTGAAGGTCTTAGATAGTCCGCAACAGCAGCTCACATATATTAATAACCGTAAATGCCCTCAGTACTAGTGAAGAAAACAGACCACAACACCGGGATCACTACCCTGCTCTTTTCGACAAATGTGTGGGTTCTTTTAAGTCCCTCCATAGAGTGTCAAGAGACTGGACCTACGGTTTAACGTCCTTATCCGAGAAGACGCGAAAGTCTAAGAAAAAAGATAAAATAAATCTCAGATAAAAAAAAGTTTTCAAGGAATCCCAGGCCTGGAACGAAAAATCCCAAAATTCAAGGATTTCTAAATTTTCCAGGTGGCGTACAAACCCTGAGTAACTCCTCTGGGATTCGGCTGTGTTGTTGACTAGGTGTTTTGTCTGTGTCCCACATGATAACATTTGTACTATAGGTGTTCATTAGTTTAGCTAACAATCTGCACCACATAAGTCACATTTAGGCCGTGTTCTACTGGGATCAACCGTTTCAACCTAAAACGGTTTTGGTTGGTTTGGTTGAAATTTTCAATAGAAGACTTTTCAACCATTTGTGGTTGGCAACGCGGTTAGTACTGGGTATAGTCATTACCAGTCTAGTTTTAGAAAAGATAATACAAAAACAAAATGGCGGGAATATCGGAGGGAAGTCAGCGGTTGCTGCCCACCGTTTCCAACCATTTCAACCTGCATTTGAGCGAGTTTAAGTGGTTGATCAACCGAACCAACCGAAAACGGTTTTTTCCCAATAGAATACAAAAAAAACCAACCAACCCAACCAACCAAAAACGGTTGATCCCAATAGAACACGGCCTAAATATTAGGAATGTCTCACATACCGGTGAAGCGTTATCTTAAATTGTAACTGGTCAGGTCAAGTGAATAGTGATTGAGATCAGCTGAATAACTACGCAATGAGGAATCCCGAGGATTTGTGCGAGGCGTGGAATTCCAAATGTCCAATATAAACATATTAAGATATACTTTTGATTTTATTCATGACACATTTAAGCTAGGATCGTCTGGCTCGATTTTGTTTTTTATTGTTTTCAACTAATTTTAAAGATTAACAGAATTTGAAACAATAGAAAACATAGACTGCAGGCAGTCTCTTTCTTTTCCTCATAATTAGTTGAATTTAGAAGTTTGAGCGGCTAAACTACAAGCAAAAACTGCTGAGAAACTGCTGACTGCTTGTATTGTGTTGCCCACAATACAGCCAGTCAGCAGTTTCTTAACGGTTTTTGCTTGCAGTTTTGCCGCTCGAACTGATTATAAGGAAAAGAAATGTACTGGTCGCAGTTTATAGAAAACAATTATTGGCGTAAAATATACATGTGGCAAGTTTGCAAAACAACGAAAAAGAAAAAAAATTGATTGTGTTCAAATACACTCGATATTATTAATCCTCTTATACAAATTCGTCTTTTAGTATTATTTATATGTCTATACTAATATTCAGTCTGTCAAAAATTGCACTTCAGCTTAGACTCCAAAACTGCCCTGACACAGCTAAAAGGTCACCCTTTCGCTAATATAACGGGTAGCTTGAAATTGTCGTATTTTTATTACAAATAGTGCCATTAAAATTTTATTAAAAGCAACAAACACCCTGGAGGGCCAGTCAGCTGTTAAATCACAAATACATGCACTATGCTGTTTTGTTGTTTTGTCTCATATAGCCAGCATAAGCTAAAATTAAATCATTTATCCAGGAAAAGAACAGGCCGCTACAGGCTTTGCCAATCAACGGGAAACACTCTGCGGCTTGGCGAATAGGTTTGTGGCATGTAATTGGTTAAAGATAACATTCCTGACACATTTTAGGTTACGGTTTTCTCCTTCACACTGTATAAATTACATTGTTGCTCAAAGGCTCAAGCTTTCGACTGTTAATTTTCACTTTTCAAGTCATAACAATGGTTCTGAGCAAATACGGTCATGTTTTCTTCAAAATAAAACTGTTCAATTTTATTTCGGATCATAGAAATGCGTCAATGAAGTTTACTCCTTTCGAGTTGATGTACGGCCTCCCACCTGTCCTGCCCGTCGACCTAGAAAAAAAGGTTTGTCCAGATGCGGAGGAATTAATATTCTAACTTCGACAAAAACGTTGCATTTATGAAAAGGAATCGTGGCTCAAACAATAAAAAATAACCAGAAAGCTCAAAAAGGCAAAAAGGGCATACAGTGCTGGACACAAGTCGGTAACCTCAATCTTCAACGAAGGCGATTAATTCCTTCCCTGAAATATAGTATGAGAAACGAGGGCAGGAAAGGAGGAACTCTAGAATGCGTTCCGACGGGACCGTGCAATATCAGTGCCTCAAGTGCCTCAAGAAGGACTTTACAAGTTCTCTAACACTGATGAGGTAAACTGAAACAGTTGTACAACAGCGCCACACTGAAGCAATACCACCGGGAACTGAGCATAGACACAGGGAAAGGCAATGACACATGGGTGAAAAGCCTCGCAGGGGTTTCAATAAAAGCCAGTTACCGGCGGTCTACCGCCGCCTGTGGGACCTCTTACCGCGGTCTGTTTGGATTTCATTAATGAAAATAAAAATGATATTAATTTTAAAAAAAGCAAATACAACAACAACGACGACCACTGAAATTGGTCGTCATAGCCACCTATTACACCTCCAATGGTCGCTTATAACTAATGTTACTGAAATCCCTGGCTTGGCCTTAACAATAAAGAAAACCCAAACAGCGAACTCAAAGAAAAGCACCTAAATACCGCCCAACAACTGCTAAAGAAGCAATTTTGTCAAGTTGTAAGATGTCAGAGCCCAGTGCTATGTCAGGTCGGTGGGTTTCCACAAATTATGAGGGATGTCTTAAAATTGTTTATTCTGGCTCCAGACATTGGCTAATCATCGTTTCCCCCCGTGGCGACGTCGAAATTTACAACAGTCTCTGTAAATCCCTTTAAGCGCGAGTAAGGCGTGAAAAGAAGTTGCCGTCCGCACTTGAATGCAAGCGTCCCAGGTTATCAGCTGGCAAAAGACATACAAGAATATTCCAGTAGCTATTCCTTACTGACCAGAAACAAAGTGGCGCCATGAACTGTGGGCTGTTTACCATTGCATCTGCATGGTATTGAAGCAGCACTTAGAAATGACTTGCGATCTTACAGGTATGTATACTTGAGTTATATGAACGTTTAAAAACGTTCATCTCTATTTTTTTTACGTTGATTTAGGTTACCTACCTACTCATTTATCTAACTATCTACATACCTTCCTATTTACTTTCCAACCAACCTACCAACCAATTAACCTACCCATCTACTTACCTACCTAGGTATGTAACTAGGTAAGTATAAGTAGGTAAATAAGTAGGTAGGTAGGTTCGTAGATAAATAGGTAAGTAGGTAGTTAGGTATGTGGGTAGATATATAGTTAGGTAGGCAAATAGTTTTGTAGGTAAGTAGGGGGGTAAGTAGGTAGGTAAGTTTGTAGGTAAGTAGGTAGGTAGGTAAGCAGGTAAGTAGGTGGGTAAGAAGGTAGGTAGATTCATAGGTAAGTAGGTAGGCAGGTAGTTTCGTAGGTAAGTAGGTGAGTAAGAAGGTAGTTACGTTCGTAGATAAGTAGCAGGTAGTTTCTTTGGTAAGTAGGTGGGTAAGAAGGTAGTTAATTTCGTAGATAAGTAGGCAGGTAGTTTCGTAGGTACGTAGGTGAGTAAGTAGGCAGGTAGGTTCTTAGGAAGTAAAGGTAAAACATAGAAGTGTAGCACAACTTTAATTACTTACAAGCTTGCAAAAAAAATGAACAGTTTGTGTTGAAAGACAGTAAACTTTATTAATCCCTTAATGCAAGTTTATATTATTCTTGAATGACATTTATCTGCAATTTTCAGTCCCTCACATGTCTAACTTTAGTATAATCTCCAAAATCGCCCGGAGTTAAACAGCCATAACGTCAGCTTGGGTCCATGTCAAAGTAAGATTTCCTAGAATGATCGCATGCCAATGGCTCGCCTGAAATCCTTTCTCTGTCATATATTTTGCGTTAAGCTAAAAAGCATATAGATATTTTGCAAATTAGTTGATTGACACAGAAACATTACACAATTATAAGTGTACCAAAAAGTGTTCAAAAGCAGAAATGAATTTTGATTTAAAAAACTTACCAGCACAAAAACTACATGCCTTCCTGCACCAAAGAGACATGTAAGCCTTATATCTATTGCACGCGCCTGTATTTGACCAATATACACAACTCCTGTGGAAATTGTTGCATTTTCCTACAATGGCATGACATGTTGTATTAAAAAAATATATTTTGAAACAAGAAACTTCAATATTAATTATTTTAAATCAGCAGTAATAAATTGTCAACTGGTTGTATTCGATAATCTTCAAAAGTCTCACAATCTGTGCAATTCTGCCCTGTTTTCGTTTAAACCCGTTCTATAATTCTTCGATTTTTTCTATATTCTATCCTATCTTATCCTATTCCATATAATTTTATCCTCTAGCTATACTATCAGATCCTACCATATCATATCCTATCTATTCCTATCCTATGCTATCCTATTCTACCATTCTACCCTATCCCATAAAATTATCTTCTTCATCGTATGCTATCCTATCCCATCTAATCAAATTCTATCCTATCCTATCCTATCCTATCCTATCATATCATATCATATCATATCATATCATATTCCATCAAATCCTATCCTATCCTATATCATATCCCATCAAATCCTATCCTATCCCATCAAATCCTAGCTATCCTATCCTATCCTATCCTATCCAAACAAATCCTATCCTATCCCATCAAATCCTAGCTATCCTATCCTATCCTATCCTATCCAAACAAATCCTATCCTATCTTATCCTATCCAATCAAATCCTATGCTATCATATCATATCGTATTCAATGCTATTCTATCCTATGCTATCCTGTGTTAATTTATGCATTTTCATTCCATATCATTCTATTTTATTCTCTTGCGCTCTATTCTATTCTTTTGTCTTTGATGTATTCTATTGTACTCAATTTTATCCTTTGCTATACTACTAGGGGTATCGAATGGTCCTTGCGAACAGTTGCGAGAATGCGAGCAGTGTGTTTACTATTTTTGCGAGCACGAGAAGTTGTCAACTTTTTTTCTGATATTGAGCACATTTTAATTTTTCTAATAATTCAAAGGAAGGCAAATTTTGCGAACATTTTTAGTTTGAACGGTACCATTCTATACTCTTACTACTCTAGATTTATTCTATCCTTCTCTACTTTCTATCCTAATTAAATTTCCTATATTTAAATATATTTAATTTCTTATTTGTTTTATTTGATTCTATTTCATTCTAATGATTTCCTTTTGTATTCCTTTTCTTTTCTGCTAAATTTAATCTTTAGCACTTGGTGGAAAACGTAAGTGAAGCAAACCTTTTCCGCAAAGACAGCTTTTTTTACAATAGGTCAGCATGTACTTTGGGCTCTTATAACAGTAGCCTGAACTAGCCCAATAGTCGCAGTTACTGCGGTTATTTCTGCAATCTAAAGGTAAAACAATCAACTGTTAAATTGCTTAAAAGTTGAAATAAATGTGCCTATTTCTTCAACTTAAAGGCAAACTTTTTCAACGATTTAAGACTCCTTTGCTTTTATTATCTTACTTACCTATTGGTGCAGGTTGGACACCTGGTAAAAAAGAAGTTCAATAATTAAAAGCAAATAGCTTAATGTAATAAAAAAACAACTAAAATCAATGGTAATCTGTATTAATGTTTATTTCTTAACTACTTTTTTTTATTTATACATGTCCTTGAGGTAAGATGTTTCTTCACACAATTTCGCGAGGACGATGTCAAATCATAGCAAAAAGGGCATGGAATGGGTGGTCCACGCACATATAATTGTACCAAAATAAGGGAAATTCTGTAAATTCTAAAGGCATTGGGCATACCGTGTTTACTCGAATATTTAATTTTTCACGCCACAAGTACGGCGCTTATTCGAGGGCGCGCTTATTGAAGGGCGGCGCTTATTTAAAAACTGTACCTATATTTTTTTTATATTTTTATTCAACGGTACACTTTCTATTTGTTAATGTCCTATGGACTGATACTAAACTGATAGTTAATCTAGAATTAGCTGTGAAATTCTCGCGGTGAAAAAAAAAACCGAGAATTTCATGATAACGAGAGCGAAAATATCAGCGGTGAGAGCGAAGTCCTTTGTTGTAAGGTGCGGCGGGGTGCGGCGCTTATTAGAGGGCAACGCTTATTAACTTTTTTGTCCCAGATACGGCGCTTATTCGAGGGCGGCGCTTATTCGAGTAAATACGGTATTGCAAAAAGAGTGCGTTGTTATTGGAAGTGTACAGGGGGTGTACATCTTTAAATGTACACAATAATGGTAATATATAGAGTTGCTGGCAATATATTACCTTTCACAATTTATGTATAATTTTAAAACAGCACAACTGGATTGTTTCTTTTTACAGAAGTTCAAACTGGCCGACGCTGACAGAAGTTTCTTTCCAATCCATACCCCGCCACCGTTCTCCTCAGTTGCTACAGTCCTACTACGAGTAAATTTGTACTTGTTTCCAAAGTTGATAATAAATAAACTGTTATGTAAACCAAAAACACAGTGTCCCACAAAAAACATGGATTTTAAGTGATTACATTTAAACCCAAAGGGATCTGTCACGACGAATTTGTTGTTTTGGGTGAATATCTCGTTAAAATCGTTACCTAGTGGATTTACTTATGTGCAAATGTTCCTGATAAACTGTGGGGTGAATATTTATAAAAATCTTTTAAAAAAGCGCGAGCCATAATAAACTTTCGGTATTTCTAGTTTATATGGCATCAAAACTTTAAAGTTTGGCCCAATTTTTTCAGGTTTTAATCCGTTATTATCCTTGCCATCCGTAGCAACAAATGACAGGAAACAGAATAAAGGTCATAATATAGTCTTAAATAACAAACCTGGACTATTTTTTTTTGGAATGCAGTCGATGGAAAGACATAATTAGGATTTTAAAGAAATGCTAAAATAGGGCGCTGTCCTCGTGTACCGACTGACGTCAGTATCAGATCGTCAACCAATCAAAAGGAATATAAAGCTTACCCAAACCATGCTTAAGCCAATCAGAATTCTTGTTTAATTCGTTGATCGGTACATGAAGTTACTGCCTAAAATAGCGTGACATAACCCTTTAAGCATTCGCAACGAAACCATTACCCAGGATACCTATCGAGCGATGTGAGGAGATAGGGCTGACATCATCTATGCTATTAGCGGTAAGAATTAAATGCATGCAGGAGTTTCAATAAAGTTTGAAGGAGGCAACCAGTTTGAGTAAAGTAGGCGACGGTATTAACAAGGGGCCGTAAGGGCTCTTTTCCTTGGGGTATAAAAATTTGAAATTTGGAAGCTCTGAAACTCTATTTCCAGCATTCTGGGCAGGTAAAAATTACATCCAAGCCCATCAAAATATATTTTAATTTTTTTGAAAGTATCTTTCTTTAATTACTTCAATTTAGGGAAAAAGTAGCCGACGTCTCTGATCGAGGTAGCCGATGCTCTTCGTCGAACGTCGGTGCTTATTGAAAGCACTGTGCACGCCAGATGAAGCAAGATCAGGAGTTTTCTTGATTTGATCTAAAGGACGGACGATTCGTCCAAGCTGTGATTGCATGGATGGAATCAAACGCAACAATAATTGAAAATTCGTTGATCAAAAAGTCAAAGGTTTAGGTTTAACATTGAAAATCATCGCAGCCAGATTTTAGCTTATGTTTAGCATTTCTCAACGAGCAACAAAGCAATCTTTGCACCATCTAGGGAAACCCTTTTGATTTCATGTAAATAAAAACTAAATAAACACAATGTTTTCAAAAAAGATATATCTACCCAAGAGTCACTCGGTTTCCATCCCGGCAACATTCTATCTACCATAATACACTACAGTGCAATCATTATCAACATCATTATCTACAGATGTTGATAGCGGAGCTCCTGCGGAGCACCATACTTAAGAAAATATAGTATATGCATCGAGTTGAATTTTCAACGTCATGACCTCATGTCCATCCGTTGTTCGTCCGTCCCTACGACGTCCGTGTACACGAGTGAAATATTTTCTTTTCTCGTTCATCTTTAAAGCGATTTTTTTCTAAATGGTATATTTTTGGCATTTGTAAATTGTTTGTGTATTTGACGGGAAATCAATCTTCGTGGCCTCTATTTCCGTCGTGTTTCATACAGTTAAGAACTGTTTTGTAACTAAAACTGTCAATTGAAGTGCTTAAAATAAACCAAAGAAATTGAAAAAAACCCCCTTACTTTTAGGGCTTCTACCACCCAAAGTACTGGGGCTATTAGGTTGAATCTCTTTGGGAGCTCCGCTTTTAGGCAGTGCCTAAATCTATATATTAATAATTATTGCTGTAATGAATACCTGCTGCCCCAGGCGGCACGTTCTGATGTCAAGTCATACTTGAGCTCGTTCCACTGAGCTTCAACAAGCGCCTGGTTATGCCGCCTCTGTCTGACAAGCATCTTGACATACTCTTTTTGTTTGTCTTGTAACCTCTTGAACGGAACTAAAATCTTTTCCTCAAAAAATTCCTTGCTGTCTTTGCACATTTGTTCCCACTTGCGGTGACTAGCTGTCAGCTCTGTTAGACATTCCATCCAGAACCTTCCGGACACCATAAGCGACTGCAAGCTAATTGCATGAAAATTAACATAAAAAACCATCTATAGATCGCTTTTAGCCTTATATATTTTTAAATAAGGTAAATAACAATACAAAACGGTTAGTTAGGAAGCGAGTATGATTATACTTCTTTATGGCGATAATTAAACTTTTCAACCTAAGAATAGATCAAACCAGGTTTTCACTGATCAAACTTTTCCAGGAGTACAGTGAAATTATCTGCTTTTCCTGGAGTTTTCCAAGGCCTTGAAGAAAAATTTAAAATTCCAAGAATTCCAGGAAGAGCGAGCATTTCAAACTTTTAGAACCTCACTAGTAACAAACAAAAACATTTCACCATTAGTTACTAATGAGTTACTGCAAACCAATCTTGAAGCCATGAAACTTTAAAAGTGGGGAATTTTTAACTACCATAACAAACATTGTATACATTTTTTATAAATATTTATTGAATATTTTAAAAGAGAAAATATGGATTAGTATTAACCTAGCAGGTGAATAGCACTTTCCGTGCGCTCTGATTGGTTCATCAAACACCGGATATCCTGCGC
>JAOBAY020065991.1:0-12300 GCA_025331085.2 Zoanthus sociatus
AGACTTGATTTTGAAAATTTATACATAAAGCATGCTGTATGGAAAAATATTATATCATGTAGTTTTAAAATCTTGAGACTGGCAAATAAAGGATTGGTATGAGCTTCGAATTTAGCAAAACATAAAATACGTATTGATCTCTTTTGCAGTACAACTAATGGATTAATGTTTGTAACATAAGTGCTACCCCAAACCATACAGCTATATGTGAGAAATGGATAAACAAGAGCGTAATAAAGCTGGGTTAAAGTTTCACAGCTGACGTAATGTCTTAGCTTGCATAAAATGCCAATACTTTTTGAAAGTTTCTTGGACATATTGTGAATATGGTCCTTCCAATTCAAATGGGAATCTATAAGAATACCCAAATATTTTATGCATTTTTTGGGGGTAATTTCTTTATCATTTAGATGAAGTGAAAATGAGTCGGAAATGCGTTTTTGAGAGGTATGAAATAAAACATAATTAGTTTTATCAGTATTAAGAGATAATCGATTTGCACACAGCCATTCATGAATTTTGCATAATTCAGTGTTAACTGTTTTTTGAAGTATATGTAGACTTTTATGAGAGAAAAACAGGTTCGAATCGTCGGCAAAGAGATGAAGATCTAAAGTCAAAGATGCTTTGCTGAAATCGTTAATATACAGTAAAAAGAGAAGCGGGCCAAGTACTGAGCCCTGGGGTACCCCACATGTAACTGGTTGTTGAGTCGACGATGTGCTTCCAATTGTAACAAATTGCTTTCTATTACTCAAATAGGATCGAAACCAGTCATTAGCCGTTCCTCGCACACCATAATAATCAAGTTTCTTTAACAATATACTATGGTCCACTGTATCAAAGGCTTTACTAAGATCTAAAAATAATCCGCAGGAAATCTTTTTCTCTTCAATAGCCCTTTGAATCTTGTCTACTATAAGCAGTATGGCTTGAGTGGTTGAGCGATTATTTCTAAAGCCGAACTGGTTTTCGTTCAAAGTATTCTGTTTTTCAAGGAATACTATCAATCTCTTATACATAAGCTTTTCAAGGAGTTTGTGAAACACGGATAGTAAGGAGATTGGTCGATAGTTGCATCTGGTGGAATGATTACCAGCTTTATGGACTGGGATAACACGGGCAATCTTGATCATGTCAGGGACTAGACCAGAAGAAAATGATGCATTAAACAAGTAGCTTAATGGGAAACTTAAAATATGTCTTAAGAGTTTGAGTAACTTAACTGGAATACTAAATGGCCCAAAGGCTTTGTTTGCATTTAACTGAAGGATTTCAGTTTCAATTTCTTCCGTTGTTGTTGGATTAATGAAGAAGCTGTTGCACTGTGGTTGTGTCAAATAATCAGTGAAGGATTTATTTGTGCGAGGAATGACTTGAGCTAGTTTTGATCCAATTGAAGAAAAGTAATCATTAAAGGCATCTGCGATGGCTTTTGTGTCAGAGATAGTAGTATTGTTTACAACAATATTATTAGGACATTGAATTCTTTTTGATTTGACTTTTATGAGTTGCTTTATTCCTTTCCACGTATTTTTAATATTGTTCGAATTTATATAAAAGTAGTTGCAATAATATTGTTTTTTAGTTATGTTAATTAGATGTTTAAGTTTATTCCTATAAAGTTTATATCTTGATTTATTTAGTTCACTTTTATTCTTAAGATAAACATGGAAAAGTTTATTTTTAATATAAATCGATTTCTTAATACCAGGTGTTATCCATGGCTTACATCTAGTTTTAAGTTCTCTTTTCGTGAGTTTTCGCAGTGGGATATGTTTGTCAATAATGCTTGAAATGCATGAATGGAAAGAACTGAAAATCTCATTAACATTTTCTTTGTTTTGAAAGACTTCATTCCAATTTATTGACTGCACTTCGTCCAGCAGATCTTGGTTATTGAAATTAGAATAGTCGCGCCTAAATTCATTTTGTATTTTGGAATAATGTGATTGTTTGTTTATAATGAGAAAATTTGGAAGATGATCGGTAATATCAATGATTATGTTACCGCTTATAGAGAAAAGATCTGTTGAGCTAAGAAAGATGTTATCTATTAATGTTGCAGTGTGATCAGTGATTCGCGTTGGCTGTATGATCTGGGGTAGAATATAATACGTGCCCAAAGTATTGACGAAATCCTGCGTTATAGAACATGTATCATAGTTGAGTAAATCGATGTTAGTGTCGCCCATAAATATACAAAGTTTGTTTTCATTTGAGATTTTGTCAATAATTGAAAATATGTGATCGGTGAACTTTTCTGTTTTGCTATTCGGATGTCTATAAGTTACGCCACAGACAATATTTTTTGAAGATTTACACCTTATTTCAATCCAGAGAGACTCATATTCCTCTGTGGAGGAAGATAAGTCATCTCTAAAATGATACTGTAAGCCTTGCCTTACATATAAACCAACTCCTCCTGCATTGCTTAGGGTTGGCTGCGATAAAAAATCATAGCCCGGTAGCGCCGTGTTAGAAATCTGGTCAACATTGTGCTTGATTTTAGTTTCAGAAAGACCAATAATGGTAAAACTATACGACAAATCAGCTAGCAAATCACACATATCATAATAATTGGCTGCTAAGCTTCTAATATTAACATGAAACGCAGAGAAAAAATCGGTTTGAGAACACTGATGTTCTTGTAATTTTCTGCGAAATTGCGGCGTAGTAAAATAATCAAACTCATTTTCTTGAATAATATTCCCTTCAATATCAAAATTATTTAGATTTGGAATATTATCAATTTTCGATAATATTTCAAAACGGGGTAAATATGATAATCTGTCTAATTTGGATTGTTCCTTAGGGTTCAGTGGCTCCATTGTTTGTCAATGAATAGAATTGAACAATATGAAATAAAGAATGTGATCTAATTGAATAAACAAATTCTTTACGTACGACTTTTGGAAGTTTACGGAAAAGCATTTTGAGAGGAAAAAAAAAATTATGAATACTAATCTGATGAAAATATGAATCCAAATCTTATCAATATTAAAAGCTCATAATCAAGAAAATAAATGAACTCATATTTGAATATGCACTGACTTATCTGGCTGAAATTGGGCTGAAAGTGTTGCTGGTACGAATACGTTCTAAATCCTTGTCATTGGACACAATCTTGGCAGGACTGTTAGTGTCTTTTCTTAAGAATATACGGCCATGATGAGTCCAGATGAATTTAAAATTCATTTCCCTTTTGAACTTCAAACATTCAAGAAACAGTCTTTTATTGTTTGGGCTTAAACTTTCATTAATGAAGATCCTGTTACCAGATTGATCCGAAAAGCCAAGATCTTTTGTGGTTTTGTTGCTGAGCCTTTTTCTTCCTCTGTAAAATTTATCCCTTACATCACGTCGAACAAATTTGGCAATTATTTTTGAATCTCTTGGACGACGATCTCTCCTAACAGCTTCGCTATAGCTTGTTGGTTTAACCGGGAGACGATGACTCACGGAGATGTCACCACTGTCAATCTCGACGCCCATTAAGTTACCGAGTTTGATTACAATTTCGTTTGTGTTCTCGAGTTGATTTTCTGGTATGCCAGAGATTTCGATGCATTCACGCCTGATGTATTGCTCTAAATCGTTAGTACTTTCTCTCTGTATCTTCAATTCGTTCCTTAGCTTTACGACTTCCTCCTTCCTACCATCTCTTCCAATGCAAGGTTTTCATTAAATTTTCTCGTCTACGGTTGGCATATACTAGTCTAAAAATTAAATATATACATTATCTTAGATTTCTAACGTGCACTGCTTCTGACTTAAAAATCAAAGATTTGCACAAATAACCGGGCAAGATTCCGTTGCACACTGAATGGACAAGGAAGGGAGTTAAATTAATTTAACAGATTTCCTTTTTGGGAGAAAGATTTTGCTCTACAAATTTCCACAAGTACTTTGATAGTAAAATGTTTTAAGTAGTGTAAAGAAATGAAATATTGAACGTTTGCGTTATTCCTTTGTTTAGTGTAATTGAAAAAAGTAAAAAAAGCGAAATGCTTTTTGAATACATTTCTTTACAAATCTATTGATGTGCATTAGGAAGTTGGTGAACTTAACTCCAACTTGAAAAGCTTGATCACCGCCGAATTGAAAACACAGAGCTGACGTTGCGAGTATCACCTCAGATAAATCTTGGGCTATTACTCAGAACTGGGACAGCTTTGTGCTTTCCCTATGTGGATGATCCGAAAGTTTCCTACTTGGAGTTGATTGAATCACATGCTGAAGTAAAGCACTTTCGTTATTCCCACAACATTGTCAACCTACCTTGGCCATCCACTGTGGAGGGTTCCAATTCCTTTACATCAGACACAGAGATCCAGGCTGAAAAACAGTCTGATTCGTCCAGATGGATAGTTAAAAACTGAACAAAAAAAGAACAAAAGTCATCGAGCTTAACTCAAGACAAAAATAATATTTAAAGTATACGAGATATGATAAGATATCGACCGATACTCTGTGCTATTATGAAGTATATATATGTTTGAATGCTAGTAGCAAAACTGAAGCAACTAAAATGGACACTAAATTATCTGATTTTCCACAAGGAAAAACTTTCCCCACGGAGCGGAGTGGGCGTCTCTCATTCAGCAGCAAACGTTGTGTAAAAGGGCGTCAAGGACAAAGTAAAACAATCTTTTCTTTGAAGAAAAAGGATTTCTCATTGAAGGTTACCAAAAAAGATTACTCTCATGAAGTTATTACATTATAAAAACAGGGGAACAGGAAAAAGTATGACAAGATATTTTAGATTAGAAACCTACAGATAGCTACAGAAAGAACGTAAGTTGAAAGAAGAATTTTTAAAACTTCTTGGAAGATATGAACTTTTAAACAAAAGCCAACTGCTAGCAATTCTTTCGAATAATTATCACCAATCAAACTTGGAAAACTGTACTTTCTTTGGTGGCTCCACTCATTACAAACGGAAAAGTTCAAATTGTTCTGACTTTCCATTCTATGAGCAACAGATTGACTACAACGTAAAATTCTCTCGAAAAACAATAGACGCTCTGCTCCCTGCTGAATATTCAGTCTAGTGAAATACCGGCTTAAGGCAATGTTGGTATCGGGTATTTTGCCTTAATCTACCACAGAAAGAAAAATTATATGGACAAATAATAAAAGCCATGGATATCTGTTTCAGGCTTATTACGCCCATCAGCATGACATAGCTAACAAACAGGCTCAAGGTCCCCCAGAGATAACAACAATAGATGTAATGCACACTACCAAAGTCGCTTTAGAACCAATTATTTTTTATTAGTGAATACATGCAAGTAATGAGTACTAAAATGCAAGTGTTTTTTCCACTCATGATTTTAATTTTACATGTCATCTTGTTAATTGTTTCTTCAAATGTTTATATATTTTGTATTAGATGGATCCCACTTCTGCTTACGTACTAATAATATGGAGTCTTGAGTTATTCACAAGAGTTTGCGGTTTAAACATTTGTCTAATCTACATATCATAGTTTCGCTATACTATATCATCATGTGGTACTAAAAAGGCAGTGGAATTCATTTAATAACGAAAACGTCTGACACCAGCCAGTATGCAGTAAGAGAAATAAATGGAGAAACAAAAGAAACATCCAGATATTCCAGATCATGATTCACCACTTTTAACATTTTAGGGTACATTTCTTTTTTATGTTTTAAAATATATGTTTAACATAATTCTATATTTTTTGCATTTATTTTTTCTATTTGTAATTCACTCATTGTTCTGATCTAAAACTAAAATCTGCTGACTGTGTAGTTTAACTTACAGTTATTACAGCCAGCAGATGTCACAAAAACAAGTTATGTGTTTGGCTGAAAGGATTTCTGTCACAATTTTTACCATTCTGTTTTACCAACTTTACTGTTAAAAATTTTATAAATGGACTTATACCAAGGATATTTACTCACTCCAGTTTTTATGTTATATTTTATTACTAAGCTGTTTTACCGTCTTCACAGTCACTGTTAAGGATTTTATAAATAGACTTATAACAAGGATATTTTACTCACTCCAGTTTTTATGTCGACGCTGAACCAGTTAGGAACATAAATCTGTCTTTGTCTTTTCTTGATTTCTTCCTCGAAGTCAGCTTTCCCTAAGTCTGCTATTTTACTTGCCTTCAGTTAAAAAGGAAGATGGTCAGGGAACTTTGTAAAACTTAGAGAAGTGGAAAGCCACAAGGCATCTTTTATAAAAATCATATCTTGCTTATACCATGTTTAAGGTACATGTTTCATGATACCATCAAGAGTTAGAAACAAGAATGGCTAACTGAGGTAAAAATTGTTTTGAGCATGAAAAAATGAATGAACCCTTTGCCTTCTTTTGGAATGGGAAGTTTACAGGAAGAACTATCCAACATACCTTGCAAAATTTATTCCCATAATTGGTGGTGTGGAAAGAAATTGATGTTGTTGTTGTTGTATTAAAGTTGGGCAAAAGATATGTGACGTACAGCATATGAAATAGATTTAAATAAGCTTAAATTTAGTCACATCGTCACAAACATTTTTAACAAACACACCCATTAAATTGCTCGGACAAAAGATGTCTGGTGTTATGGTGACCATGAAAATCCTTCACTGCCTTAGTCCCACGAGCCAATTAATCCACAAAAAGAAAGAAAATAAATGTGTGATCCTGGTTGGATTGAAGCCTATCGATATCGTTTGTTGTTTGATGTTTGATAAAATTTTAAATCAATTTAATTTTTGAGAAGTTTCAAAATCCCGCCAATGAAAATAAATCTAAAATAGTTAAAGAACATTAAATATTAGTGATGATAAGAACAAGAACAAGAACAGGAAAAACAAGAACAAGAATAGGAATAGAGGCAGAACAAGAATAAGAACAAGAATAATCAAATAAGAATAATACCTTTAGTATGTCCCAGACCTCAACATAATCATCAGTGTTTTTCGTCAGCACGTGCTGCTTGTCACGCAGAATTTGAAAATTTCTGATACTTGGTGCACCTATAATATGAACAATGCAAGCGTTTACAGTTAATTAGAAACTGAACAAATATCAATGCTAGTTTCCAACATTCAAAGAAAGATGAAACATCCGAGTTTCTATTATAAAATTACAATCAGAGAACAAACCGAAGTCAATTCAATTACCAGTACCATATAAGCGTCATGACATTATAAATGTTTCACTAAAACAGCAAATAAAACACAACACTCACCTAACGAATCAAAACTAACGATCAAGGAACCATTTTTTAAGTCTAACGACTAATCAACTCACAGCTAAACTGACCAATCGGAATGGCACACAAGACAGCAACATTATTCAGTTGACACACTTATTCTCATTTGACTTATTTGATGCTATTAAAGTAGTTAGAACATTAATCAGTCACTGATGCCAATATAGCACTCCTTAGGGCAACTTAGAATGTATGAGACCCAGTTTTATTCTACAGTACGTAAAGAGACCACTTTCTAAAGTGAGTGTGAATGGTCTGGGTACTTGTTAAAACTAGCAAAATCCTTCACAATCTTAGTGGGCCCCTGGCGCGGGAACTTATTCATGGTTTCTATAGTCACTACAAAGTTTTGGTTATTTTGTGGCAAAGCAAATAAACTAGATTCAAAACTGTTAGAAGTTGAGAATTTCATACCTTGAATAGTTGCTTTTGGTTTTAAAAACATCGGATTAAATTCCATATCAACATCATTTTCTTCAAAAGATGGAATTTTGACAGGCTAGAAGCAGTAACAGTAACATTCTGCTTTACTGACAAAACTGATATGTAATGTTAACATAAAATATAATAATTTTATACATCTTAACTTAGCTTAGGGGTAACGATTTTCGTTTTGCAAAACATTTGTAGATATAATTTATCAGTGGTAAGAATTTCAATGAAAGATGCTCATGAAATAACATTTTCTTTGTTATCTGTTTTAAAAGTAGATTCCAATTTTTTAAAAAATACATTTCTATAAGATGAATATAAGATGCAATTAAAAAGAATGTGAATTTCATCTTCCACTTCATGAAGATTACAGAACTCACAAATTCTGTCTTCACGTGGTATATTCAAGAGGTCTACAATAATGTATTCTTTTTTGAGAGATATTCACATTTTTGCACCAAGAAGCAAGAGCATGAATTATTTACAGGTCAACGTTTGGCATTACAAATAATTTGAAACTAAAGATGTATTTCATTTAGCATAAGAATCAAATTGAATATAAAACTAATTGTCCTTGCCTATCATTGTATTGATAAATATGTTGTTATATAGCACAAAGTAATTTAGGCCGCGAATTTCTAACATTTCTTAATTGGTAGGATACAATGACGTCATATACGTACAATACCTTTTTTTGGTTTGTTAATTTGTTAATCAGAATGTTTGCATTTTACTTACTGATACGACTCTGTTATCTAGATTTTGAACGTCTACACTTCCAGCGATGATTATATAATTATAAAAGGAGGTTGTTTAAAATCATGGTTAAGCTTCTGTTAGCAACACAATCATTACTAGAAATATACCAAGATAATATATTTGCACAAAGTATTTACAGTACATTATTAAAATATCGCCTTGCACTACTTACTTATGACGATCATGATACTCACGATATTTTCACTCAAACAATGCGAGCTAACTTACAGTATTTTTATCAAATCTACTAACCCAATTGTTAATCTTAGAATTGGTGGTCGCAACCCACATTGATAAAGGTTCTTGACATAGATGAAGCTGTAAAATGAATAGAGAAGATATCCGGTTTGAAAAATATTGATAATATTTCTTTATTTATGACCAAAATTAGAAAGTTATAAACTCGTTCACCATTTACTATAAATTGTGCGGAAGGTACTGTATTGGCAACAGAAAGTAAAAGTTTGATTATCTCAGTGACCAGTGCACATTCTCAGTTTCCAGCCATTACTACCTACGATGGTGTGTTATGTGCATGCAAGATGTACAGTAGGCAAACTTCAAATGGATGATCTGTTTGTTTTAGAAGCTTTTATTCTGCTTTAATTAATGCTTTCAAATAGGATTCACCATAATCCCATTTAGTTTCAAGACAAAATAATAGTAGGCAAAAATTAACAAAAACACCTTTAAATGACTACCATGGCAATAACCTAATATGTTTTTGAGACTTAAGATTTTGCCTTCAAAGACTTTCCATTTGAAGTCCAAACTAGCATGTTTTACAATGCCCTACTTCATCATTAACTTAACGGACGAGTGTATAATAATGTTAAATTACAATACTGTACCATACCCGTAATACCGGGGCCTCCTCGACAAACAGAAGAGCAGAATAATCATCTCTCAGCATGTCAGTCCAGAAAACCTGCTTGTCTTTTCCACTAGAGTAGAATTCAGTAAAGGTATCATTGGTGCAAAGTGTCCATACACCTTCTTTGTGTATTCTGTAGGCAGCGATGCATCTCTGCTGCCCAAGTGACCAGAGTCTAACAGTTCCATCAGAGCTTGCAGAAAGACACTAAAATGTAAAGTTTTTGAGTTTTCATGTTTTTGTCTTTTTGTTTGCCTTTTCCTTATAATTATTATCTTACTGTAATTTTACACTCAACTAGTTTGTAGGTATATATTATATTAGTTTGTAAATTTCCTAGTTGACCTGACTACATGTGTGTTGCCAAGATGGTAACAAAACGTTGTCTTTTTGCCAACTAGAGTTAGTTTTTTTGTAATTAACTCCTTAATTTAGAACAAATTATTTTAACACTTTTTGTTGTCTAAAGATGCAACAATCAGTTTTTGCCCAGTTTTAAACCAGACCTATTATTGGCAACAATAATCCAGATCTTTATAGATTCTGCAAGACCTGTTTTATTGAGTATTTGAGGGGGTTTCCCTTACCCTTTGTTGCTAATCACTGTTGATCTAAAATATAGCTACATAATATATACCACAGCTTTAATTCCACAGAACACAATTAATAAAGAATCAGTGACAAGAGTTAATAGATTCTAATAACAACTATATATGTAATACTGCTGATGGATATAGGTGCTGAAAAGAATTGAGATCTTTCAGGCATTTGTTTTCCACTTTAGCCTATACTATCTTTTATTTTTTCCCTTGTCTATATAGCCTGTCTTTGATTATTTTTTGAAGCTTCCTAGTGTAAAACATCTTACAGTTTTTGTAGCCATTAAACAGCCCTTTACCTGGGTTCCTTCTGCATTGAGCTTGATGGCCTTCACATTGTCTGTATGTCCTTTTAATTTCATCATTTTAGCACAGGTCCTGGGATCCCAGACTCTCAGAGCCTGTAAATCAGAGACAAACAGCTTAAAAATATCATCCATTGTGGAATTATAGTAAGAGTAAACAGAAAAAAATCATATTTAACAATTAGACCTCAAGGACGAATGGACTACGAGTCAATAGTCCATGAGGCCGTAGGCCATATGAACTATTCAAACTCATAGTTCATGAGGCTGAGAAGTCTAATTGTTTTAGTATAAACCTATTATCGGTCAAAAAAGGATGTACAAATTAAATTACTGATGAAATCCTCTGATATTATAGCAAAACGGGGCTCGTTACTATTTTGATCCACGATGTTTTCTCTACTAGTTCGCTATCACAAATAGACCTCTACTGTAGTAGAGTAGCCAATCAGAATGCATGTTAGACTGTTAGTAGATTTATACTAAATTAGATTATCAGGGTCAGAAAATGGAATTCTTTTTAGACATTTGGACTAAGTAATCACACACATTTGCTAGTTCTTCACATTTTTACTAGAATTTATCAGCTTTTTTCATTTACAAAACAGAACCAGCCATTACTTTTCAAATGAATACAGTAAAACTACTTTACTCTGCCTAACGCAATGTTTTCAGGACTGTTTTTTTTGTTTTTTGTTTTGGTAGAAATCCAGTGCTTGTGACACACTGACTACCATTATTAAATCAACATGTGATCAGTTTGGAGAAAGTTGCTTGCAGGCACAACAGAATAAAAATGATGAACATTTGTTATGAAATGATGTGACTGGGAGGGGGAGCACAAACACTTAATATATCTATTAATTAGTAGAAGTCATTATTTTACATTGTTAATAGTTGAGCAATGTTATAAATTAAATGAAAATGTAAACATGAACTAACCTTTTCTGTAGAGCCTGATACCAACACAGTGCCACCAGAATTCATTGCTAAACTGTAGATAGAGTCCTTTTGGCCATTTAACGATGATGCTAAAACATCAAAACCATTTTAGATCCAAGACAAATAATAATAATAATAACAACTTTAGCATGCAAGATCCAAGTCAGATAATAATAATAATAATAATTATAATAATAATAATAATAATAATAATAATAATAATAACTTTAGCATGCCTTTTATCTAGTAGAGAGCTAGAACCGTGTTCAATTTGCGGTGGTCACTCTGTCTTGGTTTTTTAGGATCTTGAAACATGTAATCACAACAATAGTGGCAGTAATGTACTTTGTGATCCATCAACCACCAAACACAAAAATTACATCATGCAGGTGCCAAAAACAAATTAAAATGTTTCACTTACTTGTGACTGTATTATTTGTTGCAGTTAATGCTGTCAATGTGTTTACATCCCACAGGAAGATCTGCCGATCTAAGCCACCAGATGCAACTTGTTCTTTGTCTTTTGCATAGGCTAAAGCCTTGACATAATCCCGATGTGTTCGAAGAGTTGACATGCAAAAGCCTTTGGCTGTGTCCCAAACCTTTACTGTTGCATCGGAGGAGGCTGATAGTACTATCAAAGAAATAACTTATGGTATAAAAAGAAACACACATCTCCAACTCCAATTCAATGCTACCTCAGTTTTCAGTTTCAGTTTCAGTTTATTCATTTTATTAGAACATTACATGTAACATAATGACACACTACCGACAAATAGCAGGGCTAATCTCGGCGGGTAGTGTGTGGACGCTAAAACATTAAAATTATGCTTTTAACAAAAATAAAAGTTCAAAAAAATTTATACAATCAATCACAATACATAAAAATTCAGATAAAGTGAGAAAAATAAATATATTATGTCTATATAAATGCAGCTGTTAACTGGGTTACGGTTTTGACATATCATTGATTATTTGTTCAACATCAACATAACTAATATCCTGAGCTTGAAGTTTCTGATTTAATACCGTTGTTATCTTTTTCTTGAAAATATGCTTTGGAAGATTTTTTTAAGCTACCTGGGATACTATTCCAAATTTTACAACCAATTCTTGAAAAAGATTTTCTATGTTGGTTTAGCCTAGAACTCT
>JAOBAY020066002.1:0-12300 GCA_025331085.2 Zoanthus sociatus
TTGGTCTCCTTTAGGGGTCACAAAAAGCTTGAGCCACACCCAGATGGTCTCCTTTAGGGGTTAATTTCAAAATTTCCAACAAGCATCCCCGTCTGTTTCATATGGGAGTCCCCCCCCATCCTTCCTGGGACTCATTTACCTATCCAGGAAGGATGAAAGCAAAGTAATAGCTTTGCAGAAAAGGTTGCAGAAATATTCAAATTTTGGTAAAGCTTAAACTGGAGACCTTGGGACTAGAAGGCACATCTTACCAACTGCGCCAACCATGCCTAAGCATATTTTATCAAACCATATAATAGGCTTAGACATTCTGCTGATGACTTTGTCAGAAGGAAATTCTCTGTTGTACAGCTTTAAAATTGTACTAATAAAACAATCATACATTTTTGGTAAATAATGGTCAAACTTTATGCTATATAATATTGTATTATAATAAATTATTATTGTTTTATCTTCTGTTCGGCCTAATGGTATAGTGACCTCAGTTGACCAACAATAAGTTGTATTAATGTAATTTAATTAATTTTAAGCATTTTTTTGTTACAGCAACAATATAAAGAGAATATGTTTTTAATCCCTTCCCTATATTTGTTTCAAAGATGCATATTTTTGTATGTTTTTTTAGTTTTAAATCAAAGTATCATATAAAATCACAGATTACTGTCTTTTGGTAATTTATAGTACAAACAGTGCTTTGAAAAATTAGTTTTTCTCAGGTTTTAATTCTTCAATTGCAGTCATCATTGAAGAGGTTAATGATTTTTGTACTAAGAACGATGATAAGAAAAAACAAGTGATGTCCAGCATAGGAAGTATTGCAAGTAAGTCAGCTGAAATTGTAAAACTGTGTTATATATTCTTTTTGAAAATAATCCTTAAATAATGCACGCACTGATTGGCTACAAATTTATTTTATATGTTAACTGATAATCAGAAAATAACCCAAAATAATGCAATCTCAGATTGGCTTTGAGTTCCTTTTTATAAAAAATGAATATAAATCACAGGATGATCAATGATGTCACACAACACAATAAAAGTTTTTCAGAGGGATCTGGAAGTGAAGTTATTTTCTAAAAAGTTTAAAACAATTAATTTTTGAGTGTTTCTAGGCAAAAATAGAAATGCTATGATGCGTAGAATACTCGAAAGGCAGAGAGAAAACTGGAATTTGCCTCATTTGCTCTCCACACTTTTCTTGTGTTCTACATCATAACATTTATAATTATTGTCTAGAAACACGAGTTTGCGATACTGTTTTATTCCCTTATTTAAATCTACACTGAAAACTCTTGCAGATTTTTAGTTTGATTATTGTTATTCCCAAATCTTTTTCATTATTTTGTTCTAAATTCGGTTGTGGGAACCATTACCATCCGACAATTTGAAAAATTATAAATGAAAGTTAGTAGATTCATGTTTGTGGTAAACAATATTCATAATACTCAAACAAGATGCAACAATACTTGTATTATACAATCTTGCCATTTTCAGAAGTCTGATTGGGTAATGCGCGGTCAGTCAAAATGCGTATTCAGCCCCCAAACTGTACATGCGCGTATTTGGACCGGTTTCCCAGGTGTTTATTTTCAGAAAATTTTCAAAACTTGCAAAATTACCTCAAGTGCCTATGAAGCGAAAAATGTTTTTTGGGTTTTTGAAAAGATCATGATAAGAAAGATAAACAGGCAAAATTTCAGAGAGTTAAAATAAATTGTAGAGATACTACGCGAATTTTAAAACAAAGTTTACAGGTTTGGAAAACTTCACATATCGATTATTGTCCGACCTTGACCTATGTACTGGTAACGATACTAACATTAGTAAAGTTTCGAAATGTGTTTGGATTTTCTTGAAATAAGATAAAGAAATAACCACTCTGAGTGTTGTCAGTAATTTAACTGGTTTTATTTCAGTATAAGTAAATCAAATTTTGCATCTTTAGTCCATCAAAAGCTAATGACAGTAAGCGATTAAACATTGTGTTTCTCTATCACAATCTTTATCACCGTTCACTGTCAAGAAGCATGGTTTCACAGTAACGTAATGCCATATTCTTGTCTCCAACGAGAAATACTTTAGGGATGACTTATTCCCCGGATTTAAAAACTTCCCAAATTCTTCCCCAAGAATAGGTGTCGACATATTCACCATTTCGACTTATATACTGGAAATTAAATACGGTAATCTTAGAAGTATCTGGATCAGTTTTTATTTGTTTATGGTTATCGTTAAGCTTAAACTAAACAGTAATCCTGTAGTTTGTTACCAATTAAGGTAAAACTTTGAATGTTAAACTTTATTGTGCAGTGCTGCCAGTTGGTTACGAAACTTCCCGGGTACCAAACATACTTCAGTACGAAACGACCCGTTATTTATAATTTGTTTTTTTTTTCGGTACGGTGTCTTGTGTATTTAATTGTGCCACTGTTGTAATAAAAAAATGTAGTGTGTAACTTTAAATATTTTTTTGCAATATTGCAATATTTCCACAGAGCTTTGTGATGCCCCTGTGCTGTCCAGGTACCGTGTTGAAATCAGAAACGTACTTGTTAAACTTATAGATGGAATTATAGAAGTTGTTATGAACAACAAAACAGAGTCAGTAAGTACAATTCATTTATTATCATATTTGCATTAAAAATTTCTCGATTTTTACCGGAAATCATTAAGTAGAGTTGGAGTATATTAAACAACATTCCGTATTACCTAAAATGCCAATTCACCTATTTTTTTCTTTGTTATAAAGTAATAAATACAAAATTGTAATGCAGGAATTATCTACTTTGCGACCTTGTATTGGAAAGACACTGAAGTGCATTACCTCTTCTAAATCTTCTCGACATTGTTCTAAAGAGAATATACCATTGAACCACAATTACTAAAGTATATACAAAACCGGTGAAAAATTAAAAAAACTGCCGCCTATTTTTGGAGATTGCTTCCTTTAATTATGTTAAGGGTTTTGTCGATTATAGCACTAGATATTCTCCAGAATTCAATCTCTACAAGGTGAGCGTCAGAACAAAAACTGGAAAGCAGACAATAGCCTTAACAGCATCTTGTGCTTGGCAAAGGCTCGATCGCATGGAATTAAAAACCTCAGCAGTTTGTACTTTCTTTACTATGAAAAGCTTTTCAACCTTGCTATCTGCGAACAACTAACTAACTTTGTAAAACTAAGTTGTAAGATTGATTTGAAATTAAATGTCTTAATGCCCTTGAGCTGATTAAATTAGAGACTCCACTTAACCTTTTGATTTACTAATAATATCAGTGTGATTACTTGTTGCAAAATAACAAAGATTAAACTAAAAAACAACAGCATAAGCACACCTATATACGGTTTGACTAGATACGATGCTGAAAGTTTTAATACCTTTAAAATAATTTTTGTCTCTCAAAAATGCACATCTGTACTTCAAAAGGGAGTTATTGTTGCCTTTCAGGTAAAGTAACGTTTTTTTTCTAGTATTAGCGGTTGCGTAAGCTTGTAACTTTTCATATTATTTTCAGCTCCAAAATAAAGAGCAGTTGTCCCAGAGTTTATTACAGCTTGCTAAATTGGCCAGCGTGAGTGACGAAATCCTTGAGAGGCTAGCTTTCACCGTCAAGAGATTTTCAGACATTCTAAGGGAATCCAATCGAGGTAAGGTTAGACAATTTTCACAACTAGTTTGATTCCAAAATAAAGAGCAGTTATCACAGACTCTATTACAATTTGTTAAACTGCCCAGTGTAGGTTACTGAATCCTTGTTAAGAAAGATTTTCAGAATCTAATTGAGGTAAGGGGTTCAGCAAAACTAGAATAAAGCAGATAAGAAAAACCAGTGCAAAATATAATATTTAATCAAATTTCTCTCCAAAAGGTAACTCGTCTAAACTTAAACTTGACACTTATTTCAATTATTAATGAAATATATTTTGTTTGCCTAAAGAAATGGCAGCGTCTTTACACAATGTGCATCATATGGTGCTATCATTGTCAGCTGGTGAAGGCCTGAAAGTTTTGTTTTTCAAGTTTTCGGTATTAGTTTAATATCGTACTTAACCGCGACAATTATTCATTCATTCTTTTGTGCGTTTCTTTCCGTTTTTCCTAAACCGTTTAATGTGAAGCAAGTAGCATTTAGTGGCAAATAATTATCGGTGCCTTTCACCCAAACTTTTATGACCAGTATAAGCTAACTTGTTTGTTAATACGAATTTGCTTTTGGCGCAATTTCGACTCCTCAAAATCGCAATATAGCTTTTTTAAAAATTAATTTGAGATCTTTCTTTGCCTCAAGGTACACGCTATTTTGCTCTGCATGTTCAGCAATATAATAATGTTTTCTTTATCTTGTCGACCATGGAGACGATATTGTGTGAAAAAGCTACTAGTGGTTTCCCTGAAGGAAAAGGTAAAACTTTTTACCCTGTTCAAGAATACTACTTCATCAAACAAAATTCTTTCTTCTTTGGTTATCAGTTAAAAGTTCATTATTTTCAAAATACGAAATTACTTATTTTCGTTGTTTGCGTCATTTTTTTGCTTTTGATGCTCTCATTCATGGTGTTGATGTTTTCGTTGTGGTTGCCTTAATTGTTTTTAATGATTACAATACGATATATTTGATGTGCATATGAGATATTTGATATGATTTCAAAATGCAATAAACATTTTTCATTTTACAGTTAAGGTATCAGTTTCGTCAGCACTGGAAGATTCACTGTTGCAGATATCAGTCTACTTTCCAGTTTTTGCTCATTACGTCTGGCGAGTGTCTGCACTGCTCTCTGATCAGCTTTATCAGTAAAGGCTGTTGTACCAATCTTTGCTACTGACTCCAATCAACTAAGTGGCAGCTTATTTTGAATGAATGAGAAATTACGGACACTAGACATGCCAAATCCTTTACAAGCCAAGTGGCCCATGGAGCAGGCGCTTTTCTCCGGTCTCTGTACTGTTAAGCGGATGAGAGTCTTTGACTGCCCCTGAACGGGACACTAATCCATCGCAGGTTAGCTCCCAGCAAACGCTGGTACTCGTTTACCTACCCAGAAGAATGGAAAGCTGAGTTTGCTTAGGCGGAAAAGGTCACACAAATACTCGAATCTCGGCAAAACTGGGATCGGACTGGGGACCTTGTGATCGGAAAGCAGAGATCTTACCAACTGCGCCAAGCATGGATTAATAGTGAGTAGAGAATACTGTAACAATAGTTATTGCTAGCTCAATAAACTATTGAAATGCATAATCAACATGTTCGCTAAACAACTCGACATGGAAATGTTTATGGTCATCACCGTAGCCGTTACGTAAAAACATTCGAAATTTTGGAGAAAATGAAAAATTTTTATAACTAGATGCATGCGGACCGAAATATGGAGTGAAATAATTCGTGGAAATGAAGAACAAAAAGAGAAACAAAAACTTCATATTTTAAAATGCCATTTGGAACCAAAGTAAAAAAAATATTTCTGCTCTTTTTTATGCCTTTTATTGGGGCTAGTATTTGTCTATACCGCTAATTATTGTTATAATATAGTATGCGTTTGTCGAACTAACGATTGAGAAAAATGTGCAAAGCGTTCGTGTTCTTCCCATGGAAAGCCCTGGATTTGCTTGAATTATGGTGCTCACTTCTAAAATTCCTAGAAAACTCAGTACTGGAATTTGGAATTTTCCTCCATGGCCTTGGAATGCACCAGAAAAAACAGCCAGTTCTCTCTACTCCTGGAAAACTTCTGGAATTTTGTGGAAAAAGTTTTAGCCGTTTTATAAACAAACCAAAACCAGCAGATGCATCTGACTCATGATTGTATACTGGCTTTGTATTTTATGTTGACTCATGATTGTATACTGGCTTTGTATTTTATGTTGACTCATGATTGTATACTGGCTTTGTATTTTATGTTGCCTCCGGCTTCGTCTGGAAAGCTGAAAACCCGCAGCTTGGGGTTGCTCCTGGAAAATTATAATTATACCTTGTAGAGCTCCTGTTCAACTCCTAGAGTTTTGTTATCAGTCAATAGGCGCCATGTTGAAAAGATCCTGGAAAGTCATGGTGAAATCATGGCAACCCTAAAACAGGCCAAATATATCGGATTATTCTACTAATAAATACGCTAGGTAAGTTAGTAACCTTAGCCGAAGAGCTACACGTTGTGTTAAAACATCCTTCCATTGAATGCATGTTTCTTCGACCACGTTGCCTTCCCTTAGCCATGTGCGCCTTGTAGTTGAAAAATACGATACCTGTAGAAACTCAAAACAAGGTATACATATTTGTTCATGGTATGTTGTCTTCTGTTTTAAAACTGTTGGAACGTTTCCAGGGGTTTTGACATGCTTTCCTAATGTGTCATATCTCTTTTCGCCACTGTTCAGTTAATACCAGTCAAACTTGTGATGCCTAGCAATAGTTTTAATGTTTCCAAAATATTACAAGGCGAGGCCTTAGTGCCCCTTCTATTGGCTGCGAGTACTTAACATTAGCCGGCATGTACTTTCTATAACTATTACAAGCCTTTTACTTTGTGTTCGTTAAGAGTATACTTGATTTGGTCTTTATGAAGACATTGACATTCGCATTTATTAGTTTTTATGGTCTACAGGGCCCAGTTGTTCAAAAGCGGATTTGCGTTACCATAGAGTTTCATTTTTAACTTTTGATTTTTTTTTCAACATTACTGAGACGGATTTGACCTATAAAATTGGGAATAACACTTTTTTAAAAACATGTATATATGTCCGAGCAGTATTTTATATTGGGGACCGTAACCTTTTTCTTAAAGAAGCAATCGCTATTGAAATTGTGTTTAATCGAGGGTTAAATTTAACCGACCTTTGAACAACCTAGTCCAGAGAAATAGTGGGTAGAGATCTAAGGTCTGTAATACTATTATTCTAAATAATTTGTAATTGTTTAACTTCATCGTACAAAGTTATTTACTTAGCTAGTCGGAGAGCTGCGAAAAAGTACTTATTATATAACCTGTGTTGCAGTATAGTTTCACTTTCGCACTCAATGGATTATTTTGTAATCTAACCGCATCGTTTTCGGGATTTCATTTTGGCGCGAAAGTCCGTAAAGAATTTTTTTGCTAATCCTCTCCTAGGCCAACGTTTTACGTACGTTGTATCATCAAATATAAACTGTCCCCTGTTGTATTTCCCCATTACGAGGTAATCTTTGTGCAGTTTCATATCGGGACAGCGGCAGCCAACCCTTTTCATAAACTCGACCAATTCACCGACGGCAAAGTTCGGAGTCCCTGGTTTGAAAACCTCCTTGACAACGAGGGAGTAGCTAAGCCACGACTGCTTCCTCTTTTGTTCCTCGTCAATGAGGCCAACTCTTCCTCGAAAAGCTAAAAAATACAATTTTTAAAATATAAAAAACATAGATTTATAGATACACACGTGGTAGTAACTAAGGCCATGTTGATAGCGTGCATTACTGACATCTTCCGTTAATAAGTGAGGTTGAATGGTAACAGCTGTTTCGGCCCTTGTCTCTTTCACCTTTTTATTTGTTATTTAGTTAGGTTGTTCGACTGACTGATTTTTACTAATACCTATTTTTGGCAAACCAAAATATTTGTTCCGAGGATGAGGAATTGAAATAACATTTTTCACAAAATGTCGTATTTGACACATCATAAATGTCAGTTTTGCTTTTCGCTTTCAACCTTTTGTTTTAATTAATCAGTTTCTTAGGTCTTGATTTTATTAACGGAAAAAAGCGAGCAAGGGAAGGTGCTTAAGAGCCTTGTTTTATTCAGATATCCAATATGATGCACTTGTACAAACGTGTTTCAGGTGTCTTTGTTGTTGGAAACCAGGCTGTACTAGTACGCCTTTGTTCCCAGGCCCTTTGGCTGGTAACCATATACTTTTCATAGTCCTAATCATTACAGGCCTTTGTAATTTTTATGGAAACAAGTCTGTTGTATACTAGCACCCCTTGTTCCCAGTATCTTTAGCTGGTAATCGTATACTTGCCGTAGGCTGTTGTACTAGTACCCCTAGTTCCCAGGCCCTTTAGCTGGTTATCATATACTTGCTGTAGGCTGTTGTACTAGTACCCCTAGTTCCCAGGCCGTTTAGCTGGTTATCATATACTTGCTGTAGGCTGTTGTACTAGTACCCCTAGTTCCTAGGCCCTTTAGCTGGTAATCATATACTTGTCTTAGTTTGTTGTACTAGTACACCCTTGTTCCCAGGCCTTTTAGCTGGTTATAATATACTTGCCATAGTCGTAATCATTACAGGCCTTCGTTAACAAATCTGAAGAACTATTCACAGCAGGATTACAAGCAGTGCATGAATCTGAGGGGGAAAAAATTGGAAATTAAAACTGATGAAAAAGTAGTATACTCTTGTTAAGAAAGTCTAATACGATGGTGTATATTTGTTGATGTAATTGCAATGTATACACAATGTATGTTTCACAGTTCGCCATGTGGTGGGTCGATCGGAGTCTACTTTAGGCCACTTAAAAAAAATTCCCGGTTTATCATCAAAATTTTCTCAAAATTCAGAGAGGGAGGGCGCTTTCTTTCTTTTTTTTTTTTTTTTAAGGGTTAATGTTTTTGCGGACTGCTGAGTTAGTTCGGGAATAAATCTGCACCACCAATTACCAAACTAAGTTGGACAAAGTGACATTTCTAAGGTGGAGTTTGAATGGTTAAACGAGTGTGACACAAATGCATAGAAAAGGGAATCAAGTGTTGTAATATGCTGCCGGCCGAATGGTTGGTCACTCTGTTAATTGTTATGCAACATGGAAAATATTTCTCCACTTTTTCGTCATATATTTTTTTTGATTAAAAAGAATTAGAAAAAGTCAATGCGCTGGCAAAAATCAGTTTGCGCGCTGATGATAAACCGGGATTTTCCTTAAGTGGCCTAATAAAAAAAAATTAATAAATAGATATGACGTCACAGACGAGATTGACAGGACTTGTCTTCCTGCACGTTCATTACAACACGGACATTGACTTTAATGAAATAATTTGAAGATTTGCAAGGCTTCACAGGCCCGTATGCAGGATTTTGCTTAGATATTATAGTTAATAACAGATTTTGGGTAGCCATTTTGTAATAAAAGAGATTTAAGATTATTCAAATTGGACTGTAACAAAACATTTGAAGAGCAAATACTGAAACAACGGTAAGTCAGGGTGCGATCGAGATTGATTTTGTATTTCCTAGCTGTAAAAGATTCCCACTTTGTGTAAAGCCCAGTGAACGTTTCGCTTAGAGTTTGCAAACAAAATTTATTGGGTCCAACCCCCCTCCCAGACATGACGTCATTTTTTTACAACTTTTATATTTTCAGGACAGCATAGAAATAATAAAGTTTTGTGTAGAAATAACTTTGGACTTAGCAGGGTTTTCATTGACTTTTGAAGCAGAATGGCACTGGCGTGTGAGTAGACAGGTGTCCTGTAGAATTGAGCTAGGGCCAAAGGACCAAATCTCTAGGGAAACCGAGGGTATTCTTCCTGGGAGATTTTTAAACCTTAAGTCTCCATGAAGCACATTTTCCTGTGATCTGTTTTTAATAAATGTTTTTGCAAATGATGCTTACTTAGTCAAGCCTTTGAGGCAGCTATCCCAAGCTCTTTCAACTGGACTATTCCAGAGGAATAGAGTGCCTGCAGCACAGGCTAACAATTAATAGTACTCTGGAAGAATTTGTTTAAATAATAATCCATTGATTTTGATGCTTGTACAGTGTTTTCAGTAACTTTTGAAGTACAGTAGAAGGACACCGGCGTGTGAGTAGACAGGTATTCTGTAGAATTGAGCTAGGGCCAAAGGCCTGAATATCTAGGGAAACCGAGGGTATTCTCCCTGGGAGATTTTTAAACCTTAAGTCTCCATGAAGTACATTTTCCAAGGTTTAAATAGAGAGATAAAACCTAAGAAGTTAATGTTTAGTTAAAGTTTATATTTTTGACGATTTTTTTAAAACTTCGAAATTTAAGTAGCCGCTTACTTTGTTCAAATTAGAAGGATGCAAGTACCGGGGACCCGCCTTCTAATAAAACCCAAAGGCTAAGGGTATTTTTGCTGGACTGGCAAATTAGATTTTATTCTAATTTACTACTGAGATAGTTTTACAGGTAAATAAAGGTGCTTCTAAATATGCTTTGATGATCAATTTCCATCGCAAACTTTATTTTTTTATTCCTTACTTTTATAAACAAGTGTACTGTGTGGACCTTTACGGCTGTTGGGGAAGGGGGGGCCATGCACACCCCAGGTACCCCCCACCCTGCGTACCGACCTGCTTCGTCCGAAGAGAATGTAACCAGCAAATATATTGTCTGAATGACTCAAAAAGTCAGGAAAGGGAGAGCAAGCCGCTGCCTCTCCCCCTCGGACCCCACGAGGAGCTTGTGCTTTCGGCGCTTGTTTTGCAATGAATCACCTGATATGGACTTGTTTGACTGAAGTTTTTCACTCACGGATACTCCGTAGCATTACCAGCGAATTATAGCTGATTTTTTTCCTCATAGCTATTATTAAAAAGTCCCCAGCGCTGTTGGTTTGTTTTGTTCTTTCAATCAGCAGTGTTTACTAAGTTCCCATGTTGTTTAATGAAAGCAGTGGAAAATTTGGGATAACTTTCTTTAACAGGAATCGTGAACGAGAAGGGGTGTTGTCAGGATTTTTGAGAGGAAGGGGAGCAGGGGAAGGTTCCAATGTGGGATAAAGATAAAAAAAGGCTCTCAAATTCTAGATATAGAGAAGGTAGTATTATTGTTCATTTGAATACCTAAACCCGCAAACAGGTTATGCAATTACTATTCGTTTATCACAAGACAATCATAGAACAAAATGAACAATTGTTGGGATAAAATCGCTAAAAATAGGAGAACAAGAATTAAGAAGGGGTTCTTGGACATGAGATGGGGTTCTTGTACATGAGCGAGAGGTCTTGGACATGGAGGGGGGGGGGGTCTGGAAACCCCTGGAACGTCCCCCTCCTGACGACTTCCCTGAACGAGTGTCCCGTGGAGGATGCTAGTTTTGCTCTGAATTGTAGTTATACTTACTGCATGGCAGTATCCGTGAGTCATCACAACGAGATTGATAAAATATGGCATCTTTCATGTTAAACGTTGAATTAATATAAAGTTAATGCCTGAATTTATGAGTGTGAAATTGTTCGATTGCAGTTGAGGGGAGGCTATGGGAAGGGTTTGATGAAGAGAATGATAAAATTATTTATAAGCAAGTTGAACATAGAGTTGTATGTTGATAAATGATAGATGGATTGCAACAAGCAACAAGAAGCTTGCAGGAATTTTTTAGGACTCGTGCGTATATTGATCTGGGACAATCGATAGAGAACTTATTTTATCTTCACCAGTGAAAACATTAAAATTCAATTGTTTTTGTATCCGATAAAACAACATTATCCATATAACAAAAAAAAACTGTAATACTTTAAAAATAAACTTTATGGCTATTATTTTGCAATTTGAAGGTTTCAAAATCCCGGATATTGGATGTGCCTTACCACTTGGAATAGCAGATGGTAGAATTCCAGATTCATCGATGATTGCTTCTTCAATAAGTAGCGTTGGATTTCAGGCAGGAGGCGGAAGGCTTAACAAAGAACTTCATAACGGCCGATATGGGGCATGGTGTGCCAGAGTTAATAACAAGAATCAGTGGCTTCAGGTACTATGCTTCCGGTAAACGTTGATTTCACCATTATTGTTCCTGTAACTGTTATCACAATCGTATTCGGCACATAGAGTCACTGTGTCACCATTACTGTTCCTGTAACTGTTATCACAATCGTATGTGGCACATAGAGTCACTGTGTCACCATTACTGTTCCTGTAACTGTTATCACAATCGTATTTGGCACATAGAGTCACTGTGTCACCATTACTGTTCCTTTCACTATTATCGCAATCATCTTCGGCACATAGAGTCACTGTGTCACCATTACTGTTCCTGTAACTGTTATCGTAATCATCGTTGGCACATAGAGTCACTGTGTCACCATTACTGTTCCTGTAACTGTTATCGCAATCGTCTTGGGCACATAGAGTCACTGTGTCATTATTACTGTTCCTGTAACTGTTATCGTAATCGTCTTCGGCACATAGAGTCACTCTATCCACTGTTCGTGTCATTATTATCGCAATCGTCTTCGCTGTGTTGCCATTACTATCACTATTAAATACAAAAACTGTTAGCTAAATTGTTGAATATTTTTGGATCTCTTTTAAAAGAAATAAAACTTCTTTGTAGGCCTTGGTCGAAATCATTTAGTTGTATTTGT
>JAOBAY020066013.1:0-12298 GCA_025331085.2 Zoanthus sociatus
AAGATATTCGGAAAGAAAAAAACTGACATCGGGTCAAAATCGGCAGGCGTTCGTATTCTATTGTTACACTCACTCAAAGCCATAGCATAGTGGCTTCGCCTCCATATGGAGGCAGTAGCCACAAAAAGGTACAAAAATATAAAAGCAGAATCGAAAATTCCAGAAGCTGATATATTACACTTTTCTACCGCAACAAGACCCTTTCCATTGAAACCATAAACAAAACAAACTTTATGATCGATGAACCAATTAATGTTTTGGATATTTCATTAGTCCACTTAGGAATGATTTAAGACTGATTCAAAAACCTCTATATTAAAATGCGTTGATGACTTCATGAGAGCTTATCAAAGATGCTCTCGCTCCCCATAACAACCATTAATTACACAATACTACAATATTCCAGTTAATAATTACTTAAATAACCAGAACTAGTACGTACTTCCTCATCCCAGTGGTTGTTTTTCAGGGAAACCACTCATGGTTTTCGACCTCTAGAGTCTGGGATAGGGTGTCATATTTGCCTGAGGTCTGCGATAGGGTATCCAATCTGGCATGGGTCAGGGATCTAATAGTCTGGGATAGGATACAGTTTCTGGTGTTGAGAGAGTTGTGATAATATCTATTCATGCATTGACAAACCGACGCCAGTGCTATAAACGCGCTAAGGGAAATGGTACAGTTAAGCAGCTTTTAATGCTTGTTTACTTAGGGGTAGGGTATGATTTTTGACTTAAAGGTCTGGGGTAGGCTAGGGTATCAATTTTAAACATTCATAGGTCTGGGATTGGGTCAGGGTTTTGAGCTAAGGGCGGCACACCCTCACCCAAAAACTAATAGAGTAATAACTTGAAGTTATGATGTGATTAGCGCTTTACAAAAAACTTACAGATGAAGGCTCTTGTTCCATACAATGGCACCTCTTCCCATTCTTTGGTACCAAAACTTTCAAAAGCCACAGTTAACTTAAGAACGCGCTCTCTGGTGAAACATAATATATTTATGGAACAACAAAAAGAAGAATAACAAAAATCAAAACTAAGTTTATTGATACTGAGTACTTGCAGACAATAGTGTGACCACTAAGTAATACATTTTCACACCGGAAGTAAAGATTTCTGTATAAAAAACAAACTTAAAGAATATATTAGGATCTATAATAGAATGTAGTATTGTAGATAACCATATAGAACACAGAAGGGGAAAAACGTGAAAAAGAAATAATAATGATTATTGATATATGTGACTCCATTTTAGATGGTTTATTCAATTTTTTCTAGATTGGAAAGTTTAATCTTCGTTGTTGGGAAAGCACGTGCAAAGCTAACGTTTCGAACGTTAGTCCTTCGTCAGAGGCCCGGGATGGAGGGGAGGAAGGGGGGGATGAAGGGGGCTACTCACATAATAAAGTACCCTCCGGGGTTAGAGCATAACCGATTCAATACTTTTCTGCCTACAATTAATCAAACTGCGTATTTCACTACTGCCGATTTACTTTTAAAGTCTTTAAAAAGTATAGACTCCATTTTACGTTTCTTTAATTTTGTTAAAAATGTGCTGCTAGTTTTGAAAGGAGTCTGCAATGAAGTTGTACACCTCTTGAGAGCCACAGAAATTTATGCTAAATTTTGAATAGTCCCCTCATTTTCTCTTGACATAAGACAACACATTAGTATAAATTAAAATGCGCTTGATGCGAATTATTATGACTGCTATAAAAAAATTCAATTCTGCCCAATAGCAACACCGTGTATCACAGTTACATGTCGTAACTATATTATAGCTATACATGCAGTACCTACCTGAAGAAGAATTTGAAAGCATCGGTATCATTAAAAGAAGTTATGTTGTGCTTATCAAAAATTTGCGGCCATTTGTGCTTGGCAGGAAACGTCGCACTTGACAGAGCCGTGCTATACGTCATCGAAACGCAGGGAGGAGGGCAATAACAATCGGATGGCGGTTGTTCTATTAGTTTGACAGAATATAAATTACTGTATTAGAATACACTTCATGTTGTAAATCTTATCATTATCAGCCATTTAATTTTGCTTTACTACTCGGTAAGAAAAATACATCCTCGATTATTCAAACGAAGGGGAATTGTTTTACTACGTGGTCAAAAGGAAGCATTTCTTGTTTTTCTGAAGTTTGAATAGTTTCTTTCGACATTTTAGGAGTGTGTCTTCCTTGAGGCGGACAGGCTAATAAGTAAATAACCCTCTCCCGGAACTGTTCGCAAGACAGTCTAATAACTCTCTCTCGGAAGTATTCACGGGACATACAGTCTAATAACATTCTCCCAAGAAGAAGAAAGAATAGGCAATATGATATCTTTGCCTTAAATTTTCCACCTACCGAGATTACTATATAAGCAAGCAGCCTGTTTTATAGTGCAAGACACATCTTCTCCTAAAATAGAATGACAAAAGAGGTTAATGAGAAGGCGCAAAACTCTCCGTAATAGAAAAACACAACTAAGCACTGTAGCATTTTAATACTATTTCTCATTCACGGCTTAAAATAAAATATGCTTTGAGAGAGTATTGCATTATCATATTAGTTAATTTCAGAAAAATACAAGGGTTACAGCTACTCGTGGTGTATGGCAAACCATCCTTTTCGTTAGAGAATCTAGTTTCTTGTGAAGAAGTTTGTGACACTTTTAATCAGTTTTTCTGTTTGATCTTTCAAAAATGGAATGCAACCTTTACCAGATGCATTGAATACCGGATTTATAGTTATTCAAATCGGTTGTTTTAAATATAGTGGCGAACACTTGGGAGCGAAAATGTGCAGATATCTAATTTTTTTTTAACAAGATCACTTCAACTTCAAAATGACAATTTTTCGTCGGTACTAAATCGGGGATGACAATAGCGACGTGTAAAAACACTTCAAATACTGGCTGAGTTCTTCTAATGTTTTTTTGAGACTTTGAACTTACTTCCCAAAACATGTTGATAAATTCTAAAACAAGGTATTTGCTATATTTCCTTACGATCTAATTTCAGCTTTTGAAAAATTCTAGTGAATGCTCGCTACTTGCTCTTGAAAATTGTCTTCTTTGCGTTCATTTTTAAAAGTTCTATTTTTTAATCTTCCTTCATGTACATCTTCTTGTGATTTATATTTTGCTCTATTTGAAAGTAAGATGTCAATTTTATTATGTACTTTTTTAAATTAAGGATTTTTGTTTTCTCAAACTCTTGCTTGAAGTTCGTTAAGTTGTATAAGGTGCGCCTTGCATTGCAGCAAACTCGGATTGCATTTTAAAAGGGTTACTTACTTTCAGTTTGTAGTTTGTTTACCTATATACCCACTTGTTGGCGATATAATGAACGAGAACTTCGAATAATGCACGACGCGAAACGAAGCGAAGCAGAGTGCATTAAGAACAATTTCTCGTTCATTATATTGACTGGGTGTGCAAATAAGACACTGGTAGTGCTAGTCCTAGCATATGGATTTGTAACGTGCAAAATGAACCAAGGAGATTGCAAGTTGATAGACGTTTTTAATAACAAATGGATAATGAGAGTACGTTAGGAAGACCATGTATCCACAGTTGAACTCCTGGAACAAGCGAAATGCAGACCACTAAGCAACGAAGTCAAGAGGAGGAGGTGGAAGATGATTGGACACATCTTACGGCAAGACAGACATAATCTCATGAATGTGGCTATGACCTGGGCACCGGAAGGGAAAAGGAAAAGAGGAAGGCCAAAAAAACATGGAGCCGAACTGTAGAGAAAGAAAGAGCTGAGACTGGATGGAGATCATGGGACGAGGCGAGAGTGGCTGCTGCGAACAGGAAAAAAATGGAGAAAAACTGCTGATGCTTTATGTGCCACCTAGAGCGCGAAAGAGACAAGTACAGGTACAGGTACAAAATATTTTTGACAAAAAGACTTGCAATGACTGAACTGAAGGGCCCAACTTTTATTATTCACGTGGTAAGGTCGACGATTGCAAGTCTTTTTTTCTTGAATATATCTAGCACAATTTTTATTTTTAGAACATTTTAATTTGAGAAAACTACAATACGTTACGAAGTTCGTGTACCAAGCAACGTGCCTCCTACAGGTCGTTTGTTGCGTTACAACAATGATGAAAGTAATAGTAATAACTTAAGTTAGTGAAACAGCTCGCAAACCAGTACTGAAGGTAAACTCAGATTTGAATCATTCTGTGATACATCGCTTTACTTACTGTTCCATTCGTCAGTAAACCATTCGATCATATTAGCTGCGTTATCTGGTAAGTTGAGAAATGAACACGTCCAACTCTGCTTTCCTTTCGCTTTGCACTGCAATGGAGTGAACACGACAAGATGACGAACAAATCGTGGTTACTAACTTGTTTTACCTTCATAAAAATGAGATGGGCCATGCCACAATGCGTTGTAGCCGCGTTTACAACAAATATTCATGTATTGTAAAATATTCATATTGTAAATAACATTCTATATGAATAGTACTAGCATGACAGTAAGATATTTTCAGAATAAATTAAATCAATAGAAAACCCACTAATACATTATTAATAGAAAACTCTATTAGAAATACAAAGATAATATTTTTATGTTTAGTCGTTCTGATTCCCAAACTTAAACAGCCTGCGTTCTTCTTGAATGGTCACTAATAAAAAATGTACTTACCGACGGCTCCAAGTTATGACTGGACTTCGATTTGTGAATCATTTCCCTAGAAAAACGGGATATGCAGATCTTGTTTAGATTAAAACACCAAGCAATAAAAAAAACAAATTAAAAATAAAAAAAACAACAAAACAAAACAATTGCAAAGCATGAGTATCTGACCCATTACCTCACAAAGACAGTTGGATGTCGTAGTTACTTCTTTTATCTAACTAATTCATTATTAGGTAATCAACTTGTTAAATACCGATCCTGGCGAAGGAAAGGAGCTGTACTCAAAATCTAAACTAAAGAAATTTTCAGAGACCATTAATTTGAAGTATGTTTATACAGCTTCGAAAATATAAAATTGATAGTCCTGTGTCAAAACTATTGGGAGAGTTAACACTTCTTAAGATCCCTCACATGTTGAGACCTGTTAGCGACAACAGGCTTAATCAAACCAATGTTCTACATTTCTTAAATGGTTTACAAGTAGAGGGACCGTAGAGACCCACCCTCTGAACCAGTTAAACCCTTTCAATTTGGCCTAGATGGAGCATAAGGAAGATGAATCAAGGCTGATAGAATCATGATAACAATTCAAGAAAAAGAGAGTAATGGCCAAAAAGTACTGGGTCTAAAAGAAACAAGACGGCCATGGGATTTGAAGAAAAAATAACGATCAACATCTGGACACAATTTCCTATGATGTGGACACGAGTGCTCAGGTGTGGGGAGAGAGCTGCACGCACAATTTATAGTTATACATAGTTTATAGTTAACTTACAGCAAAAGTGCAACTCAATTTGCACGAGACAATACGCATGAAAGGAGCCACAACCAAATAGAACACGAGGATACTGGACCGTTACTGAACAAATTCAAGGTTCAAAAAGAGCGCAAATGAGAAGAAGCAAAGGAAACAGACATTGACGAACGAAGAAGTGCATCACGACAAACTGGTGAGTAGAATGTGAAGAAAGACCAAGGTGAAGGAAGAAAGTGATAAAAAGTATATCAGCCAAAACATCCTCGATATGATGGACGTTAGAAGTGAGACGAACAATTGAACAATATAAAAACAAAACTCTTGAAAGAAAGATATCAGAAAAAAGTACAACAAGCTGTATAAAGAAGTACACAAACGAAACAACGTACGCTGTTGCAAGAGATGGTAAGGGTAGCAGCAAAGCATCAGGATAGAGGGTCATAAAGAAGCTCTCTCATTTAAAATGAGAACTAAGAGGAAGAAAACATCTAGGACGAAACAGTTTTCAGTGGCTCCTAAAATTTAGGGGTCCTTGTGATACACAGAGATCTTATCATCTGCGCTAACCATGCCCAACCTCAATAAAACAGATCAAACTGTGCACAAAATGATCCACAGAGAAATATATACTTCCGAATCTGCTAAACGTGTTTCTTGTACTATTTTTAAAACGAGGAACTTATGTTTAGAACCGCTTTCCAGGTAATAAAATGTAATTCATAATCGCAGTTTGTTTATATTTGCAATTTGATAATTTTGTCCTAATTCCTACTTGCAGAAAGATTTATATCACCTAACTAATGTTTTTATTTGGCTTCATTAAGTAACTTTATAATTCATATGAATATGGTAAAAGAGCTTACCAGGATACTTTCTGAATATCGCTACCGCACTTTTCATTTGTTGTAAATGCATATTTCCTGAGGTCATTCTGCATATGCCGTCTTATGGCGTGTTCTGAAGATATCTTGCAACAAGTCGGGGGAGCAGATTTAATTGTTATTGACCTGACTTGGGAACGCCTGGATGGGTTAGTAATACCAGGTAGCTTCACACCAAAGTAACTTGTTTGACTTTTCCACTGGCCCGTTGAAAGATCTTTTCTTGACATTTCACTCCTGAAGGGCCATGCACTATTTTAGCTAGTTAACTTCCTAGTTTTGTTTTAAATTTGTTTATTTTAGTTACTTCTCATGCGATAAGTAAATAAACAATTTACTACTCTATTGTGCAACTCAGTTAGGATGCAAGCTAAAAAAACAATTCAAAATACTGAAAACTGAGTTTGTTCATATAAATGATGGAGACTGTTTAAAGAAAATGAAAAGTCACTTTTTCATAAATGGCTCGGTGTTAAATACAGACTTGTCAACATACAATTAATTTATAGATTTCACCAGTGAAATTTGGCTCTGATAATGATTGGTCCAGTACAAGATATCCATTATAAATGAACACTAAACTTCAAAATTTACTAATAATCTAATTTAACACCTTATTTTAAAAACCAAAATGACAAAAGTAATAGCAAGGTAGTCACACTCACACACACTCACTATCCATTAACGTCATTAGTTCCACCTGTGGGCGGGAATGACGGCACATAGTTTCGGACCACACCTCCATGCATTCCTGTCGGCAGCCATTTCAGGTGCAAGACCTGTTACCTTAAGTTCTTCTTTGACTACCTCAGCCCAAGCTTTCCTTGGTCTACCTCTACGTCGACGACCCATAACTTCATGAAACCTGATAGAGGAGATTGAGCTATTTGCCCTCTCGACATGCCCAAACCAACGAAGCCGTCATTGAAGGAGGGCTGCTTCGAGGCTGACAATCCCAAGCTTGGTACATAATCTCTTTACACTGATGCTATCATCTGGTTTAATACTGCACATCCATCTCAGCATAGCCCTCTCATTCCTCCCAAATCTTACCAAATCCGCCTTCCTAGGGGCCCAACATTCGCTAGCATAGAACATGGCACCCCTGACACGGCAACAATAGACTTTGCCCCTTGTACAAAATGACAAACTCTTGCAAGACAATATGGGTAACAGTTCTCTGAATTTACCCCAAGCAGCTCTCATTCTTGCTATAATGGCAACAACAAACTTAAATGGCCTTAGCGATATAAAATTTACTAAAGTGTTTGCTTTTTCTATGATTGATTATTAGCACCTTTCAGTTTGACTTGACATGGGAGGAAGAGGAGTTGTTGAAGACTTAACCGTAGGCAACACTGCATCAAACGTCCAGGCCCTTACTTCTGCCTACAAAGTAATGAAGAGTTACCACATCAAAACAGCTGGTGACGAAGAACTTAGCTAAACATATAAAAAAATGACTCGTATAAATCATTGTTAATTATGATCCATTGGCAAATCACTGATGTGTAAATAGTCTGTGTTACAAACATGATACGCTGTGAAAACCTCAGAATCCACGTGAATATTAAATGATTGATTTTATCTTCGTTACATTTGATTCTCTTCATTTTTAGATATAAACTATATCTAACACACTAAAATGTTTTTGAACGCAAAAAAGGCAACACATACCCTTCCCTTCAACTTTATAAAAACATTTAATACAAACCAAGGTTGAATTTACAACTCTTAAAAAGGAACGAAATCAAGGAATTTATTTACAGATGAATATTGCTTTCGGCTACAGGGATTGCCGGGCAAAGAATAGGACACTTATATGATGACGTTGTTTTACTACAAATACCGGAATGCTCTACAAAATTTCTTTCTCATTAGAATGTTATCCCCTTTCGAGAATAATAGAACAAATGCCACTAATTATTTGAGAAAATAAAATAGGCAAAGAATTCTGGTAGTTGTAGTATTTGAAGTAATCCTGCAAATGATAACTTTTAGAGCAATTAAAGTTCTGAAAAATCCTCAACATGGAAATACATGCATTGAAAATGCATGTATTGAAAATGCATGTATTTTTCCATTATCTTTAATACATAGGTCTACCGTTCCTGTAACATGTCCACTGCAGTTCAAATCAACCTACAGTATTTACCCACAATTACAAATAATTTTTGCACTATTGAATACTAGAATAATTAATGACAATACAGATAAAAGAAGTTTTTTTCATGAGTAGGCATACCTCATCGTAAAGTATGACACTATCCAACCGGTGAAGTTTACATTTCTGCAAAAATAACAAAAAATACAATGCATAGTGTGTATATTATGGTCTCATGACAGCTGATTTTCTACCAAGTATAAACTAGTTTAACTACACTCTTAATTCCAAGTCTCAGATACTCCCCTCATAACGTATCTATATGTTTTTCCAATATGCCCCTCAGCCTTTTCATTCTTACTTGTGAATAGGAACTCGATTAACTGAATCATCCCTCGTCTTGCATGTTTAAATTACCTTAAGCGACTCCTTCCAGCAAACTTCTCCAGATCAACATCAAACCGCTGAAGAAACTTTGGAACAATTTATCAGGTTTTGCAACCCTATAACAATACTAATCGAATTATGTATCAATCAATCCAATATTGATCCAGGTTTAAATCCGTAAACGGGGATGGCTGATTTATCTCACTTTTGAAGCAATCTCTCCAACTCCAACTCTCCATCTTGCTCGATTCATGGCATCATTTTTCTTCCTCTTGCCCTTCATTTCAAACTCCAACACTTTTCTCAAAACATGTCCATCATCCCTCCTCAACACATGCTCGTACCATCTCAATTCATTCCCCTTTGCTATCTGATCCACTGCTTCCTTCAATCTCAACATCTCTATTAGTCCCTCTGTCCTCTTTTTCTCCATCCGTTTTGCACCACACATTGCTCTTACCATTGCTCTTTCGGTCCTTCTCAAAACTGCCAGCTCGTTTTCCCTCAAACATCATGTCTCACTTCCATATATCACTGCCGATCTTACATAACTCCCATAAACCATTCCTTTCATTTGAAGTGAAAACGTTTTTGAGTTTAGCAACTCTACACGTTCCTTGAACTTCACCACAACCCAATTCTTGCTCTTTCTGTCACAGCTGCCTCATAATCACCACTTGCATTCACCCTATCACCCATATAACCGAAACCTCTCACCGTTTCCACCTCTTCACACAACTCCTACACCGGTTCCACTAATCCATCAATTTGCTTCTTGCAACTTCCAAACGGGGTCATCCTCTTTACTTTCGCGCATCTTCCATGGACAATTTCCGGGACACTGAGTTTGCCATTACTCGCTTCCCACAAATACCAAATCGATCTATACCTAACGTACAGACACTTCGCCTTCTGCCCCAATCACTACCACTTTTGTCTTCCCGAAATTCACCTTCAGTCCCTTGCTCTTAAGATGCTTCCTTCCATTTTCAGAACTTCTCCCTCAGTCCCTCCATCGTTTCGCTCGTCAGAAATAAGTCATCCGCGTACAACATCTCACTCATCAAACCTCACACTCTCCGTAACTACGTCAACCACGATCGAAAAAACCAACGGCGACAACACGGATCCCTGGTGCACACTAATTTTCATCTCAATCTCCTTAAACAGCTCTCTCCCAGCTCTGACTCTTGTCTTTGCACCTACATACAAACTCACCATTGCTCTCACCATTAGTTCTGGTATACCTCTCTTCCTCATTGCCCACTCCAGTACCTTCCTCGGGACCCTCTCAGATGCCTTTTCCATGTCAACGAAGCGCATATACAACTTTTTCTCCTTATCTAAGTACTCTGTAACCTCAAAATGAACCCTGCATATATCGTTCCTTTTGCGTGGATTAAAAGCAAATTGCATTTAGACTACTTTCACCATACACCACAATCTCCTCTCTAACACCTTTTGTACAATCTTCATTGCATGCTATAGCAACTTCAATCCTCTATAAGCCTCACAACCCACTGCATCTCCTTTCCTCTTGCAGTCGGTACCGCAACACTCAGTTCTCAATTATCCGGCATTCCTTTTCCATCCAACACACCATGACACAGCTAAACCATCACCACTAATTGAAATTAATATCTTTTTCCTTTGGTTAAAGGGCAGTCAACATCTACTTTCCAAAACAAACGTAGTTCCACCAACTTCTTCAAGGTATTTATATTCCTTTATATGCAAGTCAAATTAGGTTCGATATAAAATATAGACCATTTTCGCACTGAGGAGGTCAAGGGTTTGCCGAAACTCGCATGCTAAATAAAGTTTTAAGCTTTTTGTGTGTTAACAGGATGAATTTGAAAAATATGTATATAATAGGTTCTGCTTAAAACCGTGGAGTCGAGTAAGAGTGGTTTGCTATAAATTTCGTTTTACATTAAATACCTCTTATTAACTAAGAGTGAGCTCCGTAAGTTACGGATCCGACACCAGTAAATTGTACTGACGTTTCCCGACGGCTGTACCACCTTTCCCCAGCAAAGGCGTCTTGGAAGAAGATAAAAAAACTTCTTTTTTCATCACATTAGTAACGTGCATGTGGTTAAGTTATTCCTTCCATAATTCTAATAGCTGTTATTAAGTTTCACATAGAAATAGCTTTTGTTGTGATTTGATGCTCTTACAAAAAGTTGATTGCCCTTTTTTCAAAAGTAAAACTCGTAGTTTTCTTGAGGCCTGCAAGTTTTAAGAAATTGGTTTCTCAAATGCTCAAAATTGCATTATTTCCAGAACCCGAAAGTTCAAAATAATTCTGAAGATGCCCCAGACCTCTTTAGATACTTTTATTAGCATTCGGCGCTTGGTGACCTCGTACCCACTCGAGGTGTGCCGCTTGCTTTCCAATTTAGTGTACCCCACTTCCCAAGCTTTAAGAAACACACTGAAAACGTACAAAACAAAGACGACATTTTGAAAGACATTAGAAATAAAGTGTTTTATTGGCTCATCTCAACATTGTTACAAAAATTTGTGCATGCGAACTCAATGCTACTGTAGTTCAAGCCGTTTTGAGCTAGACTGAAACTATATAATTCCTGTAAAAACTCTAACAAGAACACTCTAACTACAACCGATTGTAGCGCCAGAGAACACACTTTGAACTGGAAAGATATCATAAATAGAATTATGATTGTGGGTAAAACCTGCTGACTGACTGAAATACAATACGATTGCAATTGTCTTCATTTGCTTTGCCTCGTAGAAGAATGTTGGCCATCAATCTTTGATGATGAGGTGATGCCGAGTTCAAACTTTGGAAAATTTTTATGGACGTTAATTCAGTTGAAAAACAAAATTTTCTGATTTTCTGGTGTCCAAGCATCAAGTAGGCAGCCTATTCCTGTCTTTCTCACTGTATGGTGCGCCACTTTCTTGTTCTGTGTTGGAAAGCCCGCCCTGCTTTGAACTATCTTTGGTAGAAATTTCTTCTCAAGTGGTGCGTTCTTGTACCAAACGTTGGAATTCTGCCAATTTTGGTTGTCGGAGAGTAGGTTCCGCACCTTAGGAAAATTTTACTTCCTCACTCAACACTCCAAAATAAAACCTCACAGTCACGCGCAGTTTGGGAATCAACTTGCAGCTTCACATCACCCCAGCACAGCTGTCTGTTTTCATCTCTAGTACTCAAGAAAACCGAAATTCATTGATTAAATCCACCAAAGTGTACGTTGTAAAGTAAGTGGGTCTTTGTCACCAAATTCACCTGTCTTGAACAGCTTTCATTTTTAATCTTATTCGTCTATGTCGTCTATTAATTCGCGAGTCGCATTTGCTACGTTACCTCACAGGCAGCCCAAACTTTTATTGTGAATATTCGGCTTTTCGCCTTTCTGTTGATGCGTGTTTAGGTTCGTCATGCAACAGTGCACATGAAACCTAGGCGGAATTTGTCGCACGCGTGTGATTGATAGAAATATGTGTAGACAGAAATGTGTGTAGACGAAAGTGTAGACAGACAT
>JAOBAY020066024.1:0-12298 GCA_025331085.2 Zoanthus sociatus
ACTCTCATCCGCTTAACACTACAGAAACCGGAGATAAGCGCCGGCATCCATGGGCCACTAGGCTCGTAAAGGATTTATAAAAAAACTAAAAATATACAGAAAAGTTGGTATTTAGCAAACCGTAATTAACAATAAGACCTCGACGAATGTATTACGAGTCAATGGCCCGTGAGGCCGTAGGCTGAATGGACCATTAAAACTCGTAGTCCACGAGGCCAAGAGGTCTAATTGTTTTAGTATAAACCTACTAATCGGTCAAAAAGGATAAACAAATTAAATTATCGATAAAATCTTCTAATATTATAGCACAACAGGGCTCATTACTATTTTAATCCGCCACCTCTAGTAGAGTAGCCAATCAGAATGCAAGATGCGTGTTAGACCGTTAGCAGGTTTATTCTAATTGGTAATAGCCAGTTGGACGAAGATCTTTCTCCAAAACAGATTCACACATAAACACAGATATGTTTCCGAGGACCTACGGTTTAACGTCCTTATTCGAGAAGACGAAAAAGTCTAACCATTAATTTGCAGATGTTAGAGCAAAGGCAGTACCTTCTTCCCAATTATCTTAAACGAGAACTGAATGCTAAAACTAACTATTTTTATTTGAATCTATTTTTGTAGTAAATTAACTCTGTGAAGTTTGTTTTTCAAATTAGTTGAATAACATTGAGAATTTAATACAGAAAAGAAAAAATCTCTCAAGAAAAGGTTTGATACCGTGGTCGCAAATAAGCTTGTTAGCGGTGTGGTATGACGTAGATTACGATATTCACAGCATAAATATGGCAGTTCGCTTTGAAATTTTGATATTTTTGGGGAATCTAGGTCGAAGGCGAAGTTTTTTCTTTAATGCCAACCAAATGCCGTACAGTAACCATGGCTGTTCCTCGTTTTAATCATCCCAATATCGTAACCTATATGTCATAAACAACCGCTGATTTCATATATTGAGCCACCGATCAAATTTTGTTTATTCGTTGCAAAACATCAAATTTTTCTGAACTGCTCGACTAACAGCTTAAAAACCTTCATATACTTGTTCTACTATGCCTAAATTTTCAAACGATGAAAAGTCAATTTTAGGGTTCAGTTCTCCTTTAAGACCCTGAGTGTTAGACCGGCTGGGAGTCGAACCCGAGCCTCCCGCACGATAGACTGGCACCTTACCAACTTGGCTAACCAGGCGCGGAGATTAAAACAGTTAAGTCATAATACGATCTTAGCGATTACGAACGCAATTGCGTAATTGAAGCCTGAAAAAAACTTCAGACTTCAAAGGGACTTGAACCCGTGACCTCTGCGATACCGGTGTAGTGCTTTACTAACTACGCTATGAAGCCACATCTGTTGGGAGCAGCAGCAGGTCTGAAACAATTTAATGATAACCAAAATTGATAGCGAAAAACATTGCATTTGATAACACTTTACAAGGGTCGTGATAAATTCGACTGCAAACTTAGCCTCAGGACGTTAAATCAATATTGTTTTGCAAATGCGAAGAGAGAAGAAGGCGGAACCTGAGAAAGAGGGTTGCGTCATATTTTTTAGTTCTGAATAAGTGGGTTAGTGTAAGATAATAAATAGGTGATGTGGTTGGCGCTGTTGGTAAGAATTTGCCGTTAAGTCGCAAACCCCAGCCTCGGCTCTGTCAAGATTTGAATGTTAGTGACATTTGTTCTGCTATAGCTTACCATCTCTACAAGGTCGATAAATATGGCTTATCCTCGGTGTAAGAACCTGTGAAGTTGTTTCTTTGTTTTGTCAGTATTATGCTCGTTCTATATATTGTTTTGACTTCATTGTTTTCTTTGTTCTACGTCACTCGTGAACTTCACAGGTTCTTAGAGCGAGGTAAACCCATAAATAAAGACCCAACTCAGGTATCAAGGGATCATAAACTGCTATTATATATAGTGTCCCTTCACAGGAGAGTTTGAGTGTATAAATTGGTTGTGGGTTATTGCATGTATTAAATGTTCTTAGTATAACTACTAATGGTCTAACACGCATCTCATATTCTGATTGGCTAGACTACAAGAGGTGATAGCCTACTAGCAGAGAAAAGATGGCGGATCGAAAAAATAATGATCCCCGTTGTGCTATAATATTAGAAGATTTTATCGATAACTTAATTTGTACATCCTTTTTTGACCGATTAGTAGGTTTATACTAAAACAATTAGACCTCCGGCCTCATGGACTACCAGTTTGAATACGGCCTAATCGGCCACTTGTCTTTTGTATTTTCCGTATACACATGAGCCTTTAGACAACTAACTAATTTGTCCCCTGCATGGAGAACGAAGAACTAAAACCGCAGTTTGTGTTGATGTTTTAAGATCTTTTATGACATTGACCGACAACTTTTGTGCCATTTTGGAAACGTACGCACATAGGTTTGGCGCTATTTCAATAGTTGCTCGCAAGTAAAGGCGGAAAGCCGGGTGGAATACCACCCGTTGGATACTATCCGCTGGATATCGCAGAATTTGCGACGGCTCTTCCAGGCTTTTATTATCTAATTTTCTGATTTGCTGATTTAAACCAGGTGAAATTGGGGTATAATAAAACAACTACCTTGACATCATTTTCGTGGTGTAATAGCCGTGGTGTGAAATTCAACACACCACTGGCATTACACCATAGTTTCGGCGACTAAGATGTTTTTACAAGTAATTTTAAAACATTGTTAAAATATTTTTGTATTCATTTATTAACCGTTTTCATATATTTTCCAATATATTTTGTAAAAAACAAACGGTTAATTTTTAGTCAAATTTGAAACGCTTTAAAATCAACATTTTCGGTCTGATTTACTCTTTTTGTATATTTCGAGTTTCAATGCAGACTTTTGTTTCATTATGCAATGTATTCAAATTGAATAACAAAAAATGTTAACATACTCACCGATCGTGAATTATCGGGATTTTACCTGCACTAGTTCATTGACAATGAACGAGAAATCTTAATACTACACACGGCTGAGTGCGTTATTCTTTAAGTAAGGCATAGTTCTGTTCTCTTAATATTTTGTGAAATGACACATCATGTTATAGATCTATATTGAAAGAATCGTTTGTTTCAAACCGAGCGATTGGCGGCATACACAAATGAAAATTCTTGTAACAAAGTTTAGAAATGTTAGTTTACTTTGTTTGAAACTGTTAGCATTTATTCAAACTCAAAATGTTCCAGGCACTTATAACTCTTTAGCTCATTTTGATCGTGTTTTCTCAGTGCTGCAAAATTTTAGATTACAAGTGCTTTTTTAAAAAAAAATGTAAAAAAAAGTTTTTCGTTTACAGCTGGTGCGTGATGCCTTTGTTCAGACGTCAATTTCTTTCGTTCCAAGTTCTTTTGTGAGCGCATATCTTTAAAATTTGATGATCCGTAAACTCTCGCTAATCGGCTTATAATTGTATATACCATGTTCATAATAGGTATTATGGCTGGACTTTGAGACAAAAAAGGTTAGAAAATATTTATCTAAAATAATATATAAAAAGCAACCAAAAGAGTCTTTGTTGAAAAAAAAGTATTCAACTTTTATATTTGTTAATTGTGACGATAATAAATGTTGATATCTTAATTTCATTTCCAGAAAACAAAAATGAGCCGGAACTTATTTATATAGGTAGATGCGGCATGATTACAGATCCGGGACTTATTTCAATCATGATTGACGTGAAATAACAATATAGACCGACAGAATGAAATTATGTTTTATATAAGGTTTTGTCTGCTAAGCAAGTATAATTTTGCGTCGATTCTATTAATTAATTATTGATTCATATATCAATATTGATATACATTTGTATAGAACAGTTGTCTTTAAGAAAAAGATGCAACAGCAAGATTTTACAACACGTAATTTGAAAAAATTCAAGGTTGAATTTTTATGATCATCGCCATTCATTCAATTAGTGTATCAACAGTGCGTGGTATATGTGTTTAAATGTGATCTGTGTCCGCCATTTGTTTCAGCGGATTGAGGAACATAAGTCATCAGGGATTGGCAAACATGTCTCAATGTCATGGTATTAGAAACTCAGACATTAGCTAGAAAATGCTGTTTATCAGAGATCTCAAACCGAAGCTAAAATCAGTCTGACTCAATTCGTGCTAAAGTTTTTGTTTGACTTAACAATGTCTCTTATTGTACCAACTTTTTCTTTTTTATCTTTGTTTATATGTAAATTAGTTTAAAACATCCGCGGTTTTCACTTAAGAACTGAATTTTTCACCTAGTTAAGCCTTTCGTAACTCCTTGAAAATGGAACCATGGTGGTTCCGAAACGTCGGTTGTTTTGCATAATTTTTATTTTAGTTTTATAGTTCAGCCCTTTATTCATCATTTTTATAATAAGAACACGTCAATTAAACCGTGAGTTCCTCTAATTAAGCTTTTTGATAAACTCTTATAATAACTGCTAGAAATAAAGTTGAGAAGCAATTCTTATTATCTGCATGCGTAAAGAGACAAAGAAGCTTTTCATTATATTTAGTATTACTATGAGTTAATTTATATTATCTGCAGCGACTATACAAAGAAAACTCTGGAAAACTGATAAAAACGCAAACGCCTGGTGTGAAATTGCCACTTTTGTTTAATGGCGCATCAAGATAGCAAACAATGAATTTACGCTTCCCATTCAAAAACTAGGAAATAAAATGGAAAAAAAAACTAAAGGATAATTAAAGCTTTTTTCTCCAAAGGCTTCAGTTTGTTAAATATCGCATCACAGTTTCGTTTTTTGCATCAGTTTTAATCTAAACTTGTGTTAGTCCTTTATTTCTACAGTTTGTTTCTCGTAATCTGGGAAAATCTTTTTAGCCAGATTTAATTCACATTTTTTGGCCGTTACAACTCACTACATTGCCGTAGATATTTCAGTATTATAAACTTAATAGTTTTTGTACTGTTTATACTAAAATATTTTTTCTTCTAAAACGGTTTGTGCAATGTGGTACTCATAAAAAAACACATGCAACAGTCAGTCTCAGTTTGGTAAAAGTATCGAGACATGTTCATCCTGTGTGATAGCTTCTCAAGAATATTTAGCTGCCCACAAAAAGAAACCGGCTGAAATACTTTTAACTGTTGCCCCAGGGTTCGCACCTGCCACCTCCAGAACAGAGCTACAAACGTTTATTAACACAAAGTGCCTCGGGTTATATAATTAACACATGAAAGTTATAACTATAGATACTTATATTCCGATCTTTATACCAGACATCACATGTACAATTAATAATTTAATCACCTCGCTCAGTTTGAAAGTGGGAACACTGACAGAAGACAGAGAATAAAAATTCCAAAAGTGCATTTATCTGTCAAATTTTACAATTATTCTGAGACTGATGATCTTTTTACAGCATTTTTTAACTTTAAAGTGCATTTCTTGTTAGAAGTCAAAACGTTGTGTGAATTCCGGATTGATTGGACAACATTAGGTGGACGTCAGCCGTAGAAAATTCTCTTTGAGGTTATAAAATGTATCTCCACTGCAAAAAAGTTGATGTAGTGGTCTCAAAATAGCAAAGTTATTGTTTGTATTTTGTAACCCTTGTAGGTCCAAGTGCTTTCCTAAGTATAAATTTACTCGTCAACCTTCAACGCTCCCTATAAACAACAACAACAACAATTTATTTCGGTATTCCCATATATATATATACATGGTATTACCTAAAAAGGTTAATATATATAGTTCAGTAATAATTAAATAAATTTTATTTTATTTTATTTAATCAAAATAAAATGAATATACAATGAATGATTAATCTTACTACGAATGTAAGAACTTTTGACAGAAACCAGACTTAGGCAGTACTGGGCACATTAGCATTAAGAGTTGCAAAGTAACTTATTTAAAAGGAAACCTATTATATATCAGTGTTAACAAATTGCCATTAAATTGGCAAATTGCATAGTCATTCGTACACACTCAAGGTGTCAAGACAAGTGGTGCGATCTTTGTTAAGTTTAGTAAAATATTACAGCCACAAATAATTTTTTTCATTTGCTTTTTAAACGTATAATAAGCAAACCATATCTTATTAAGGCAATATTTTTCCAATGAACATGAAAAATAATGACTTCTGTTCATATTTTTCCGCCAACAAGCGAAAAGTCGCATTTTTAACTTATGATGTTCGAAAAGCTGGTTGGTAGACACCTTAATTATGGTTGATACAACTTACAAGCTTTTTACCATTAAACGAAATTTATTTTTAAGCATTTTTTGAAAATAAAATAATAACATTTGAGCTAAAACAAAACAAAACTAAAAATCGTAAGAGACATAACATAGAATTAAGTTCTGAAATGTTTTCCCAAACTTCGCGTGGCTTCCGCCTTACATTAAATAAACGCAAATTGCATTTTTATAAGCAGCGGGCTACCGAGAACTCACGAAAAACTTGCAAGATAAAAAAAAACGTGACAATCTCATGCTGCATAAATCATTTTCAACACGACACATGAATAGTGTAATAACCTATACAAATTAAAGAAAGAATGTTCTTTTTCGTCAAACACTTAAATTTTCTCCTTTATAAAACAAAAAAAATCTTTCATGGTACATAAGTAATTGTTCCAAAACCAAAAATCTATAGAAGTCCAAATTTCAAAGGTGTATTTTAATAGCAACGAAGCAGCTGTGCAAAATTTGCAATATATGCAAGTTTACTCCAATTATCATTATTCACCTAACTACTTCCGCGATCTTTTTTGTTTTTAAGAACTGAAAGGTGGTGAATAAGACAGCTTTGCAATTTGTTTTTAAAAAAGTCCGATGTAATTAATGAAAGGCGAATCTTTAGTACAATTGTCATTTACTCTGTTCACAAAATGGATTTTAGAAAACTTAAAATAAATGTTGATCTAGTTAATTACATGAATATAATTTAATGAAAAAAGCGAAATGAGTATTTAGACTTAAATAGAATTCATTATTCGTAAATTTAGAGGCTTTTTAATTTTAAAATTTTAATATTTGATTGCTATCGCGATACAAAGTTTACAAAATATTCGCCTACAGCTTTCTTGTCGCTGTTCCGGGGTGCGCATTCAGATGAGTTCGTCCTGTCCACTGTACAACGAGTCAGTATCAATCAAACATCTTCTGAAAATTGATATGAAAAAGAATAGAACAAGACTTTTTAATGTTATTTATATATCAAAAACACTTCTTGCATTAATAATTCATTTTTGAATACGATATCAACCTTTACACAAAGATCTGAGCAGTCACACAATTAGAACTGTAATTATCTATCTGGCTGGAAGATTAATTAAGACTTTACTTAACGTTAATAGATTAAAGTTATTACTATTATAAATTTTACTAATACTATAGCTTTTTTAGTAGTGTAGAAAAATTGCAGTGCGAAATATAACCAGTTCTTTAAGCTAGTAAAAAACTTTTTTTCTCTCAATGATTGATCTTAATGCGGTCTTAATTCATTTTCTGATGGTTCAGTATAAAGCTTTTAACACCGTTTTGTAATTTTAGTGATAAGATTATTTTAAATGGACCCAAAGTAAATGTTGATAATCAAAAAATAAATTTTCCAATTTAAGACTTGTTGAAATAATTAAACTTTCGAACTAAAATGTGTTAGACCGCCAAATTAATTTACTTCTATTACAGCTTAAAGATTTTATGAATTTTACCAACTGAGGATGCCGTTAAACATAAAATACAGTAAATTAATTTTCATATTTTAACATATTTTAAAAGAAAGGATTCTGACTTTTAAAGTTAATCTCTTGTACTTGTCAAAGGCTCAACTAATCATAGTTGTTATAGATGTTTACATCAACCCACATTGAACTCAGGCCGCCGGAAAAACGTTAGTATTTTTATGCTGCAGTGAATTCGCTCTCTAATTCAACTTCCTTTCCTTTCCGTAATCGATATGAGACTTCTTTTTGCTAACCACTAATTGAAAGGAAAAACAAAAGATGTGAAGAGGATTCTTTGTAGCAGCTGCAAGGAAGTTAAACAGTTTTTGGGCTTCTAAATCTAAGACTGACGGATAATTCAGAATATTCATACAAAATTACATCATCAGGTGTTTTTGTATAAATAGAGTTAAGACAAGATTAACTGACAACCCTAGCCTTGCAACGAACGGCAGTTAAGCGAGTTCTAGATGTACATATAAGGTTTTATGATCTAGAAAAACAGGTGAGTACAAAATTAGAGCCTTTCTTGAAATATGTATACTTGTGATGAGATAGTCTTTCGCTCCATCTTTTGACCCTATTACTATCTTGACTTGAATTCTTCAAAGTGTATTTATAAATATATAACTGTGACTTAAACCAATAATTAACACTAAAAAACATTCTCTTTAGCGGTAATCTTCATTGTTTTAAGGTGTTTGGCAATTCCTTCGTAAATAGAGAGAAAAATGCTACACAGATTTTGTTTCTAGATAAGTCGATGTCCCAGCTTCAATATATTTTATAGCTGGCCGAGTATTTCAATTCTAAAGAGGCCTCCTAACCGCCTTTAGATTACAATATATATATGGAGTAATGTGTTTTGAATTTGTCTCGGGGAAAAGTATTATTAAATTTATCTCAGACTATTTGTCGAAAAATTTTAATTTGCTTCAGACATGCAACTTATATTATAACGCCTTGTAACTGTAGAACAAAATTAAATATACTCGATCGTCTGACATGTTCAAAGGAGCAATTCAGACAATGAATAGACTATTAAGTTAATATCCTTAATCGCAATAAAATTGATATAAACAGATGGTATTGGAGGTACTGAAATAATTACCTTTTACAAAAGTAAAGAGCAAATTCAATTGAATTGAAGGTGTAAATCGACTTTCATTAAATCAGCTTTTTCGACTTACAAGGTTTCAGAACTGTTTCATTGTCTGTACTAATGTACCCACTATAATCCAGTATTTTTACAAAACAGCTTTACAATAAAAGTTTAGGTTTGAAGGGAAACATTATTGAATTAAGAAAGATAAACTGAACAAGCTAAGTGACAATCTATAAATGTTCATATTTTGTGTTATGACCTCTGCTCGCTGGAGGTTTTGAATGAAAAAAGTTGCTTGATTTTCAAGATTTTCAGTGAATTGTATTCAGTTTTTCGTTCTTGTATAAATAACCACCGTGAAATAATACTGACAAAAATGTAAAATGCCTTTCGTTTTAACTTTTTGTTATTAGCGGTCAGTAACTTTGCTACAAAACGAAATTTGCAGACGACGGTTGGATCGAATGCTAATACTTCTCATTTAAAATGTATTTAAGATTAATATTTGCAACACTTTTTGAATATAGAAGTATAATAAAGAATACGGAAATAATACCGTGTACAAAATGCCATATCAGGTAGGATCTAAGAAGATCAACCAGCTTCGAAACATGAGTGAAATAAAATGAATTCAAATGAATTCAAATGAATAGCTGGAAAGCTACGTAGTTTTCCAGCAATTGATTTTATTTCGCTTTTTTAATGCTTTTCTGTCCGAATAAGCTTTCGGTGAAAGGAATTTATATTCACCATTAAAAGTTAAGTGAAGAAAATCTGTTGAACATGAATTGTTTGTTAGTACAATAAACGATAAAGATTTAAAGTCTGGGGATTTTTTACAATACAATTTATTAATACAAAACAAATTTTTAATGACAATTCCCCAAGAGGCTTTTCAGTGTCATTTTGCAGGCAAACTATGATCAGCATTCTGAGAGTCTTAAATAGTCCTCAACAGCGGATTACCTATATATTTGATATACTTGTAAGTGCCCTTGATGAGAAATTAGACATAAGACAGACCACAAGTGCGTGGGTAAACGTTCTTTTAATTCCCTCCATAGAATATCAAGAGACTGGGTCTACAGTCAGTCTAACGTCCTTATCCGAAAAGACACGAAAGTCTAACCTAACCATTTTTAGATTTTAGAGCAAAGGCAGCACCTTCTCCTCAATTATTTTTAAAGACCCTGAGTGTTGGACTGGCAGGAAATCGATGGACTGACGCCTTTCCAACTAGGCTAACCAGGCGGTGGTTGTGCGATTATACTTAAAATCAAAGCGTCCCCTCCCCTTATGCATATATGAATGCTTACAAAAGCGCCCCTCCCCCTTGCGATGCTCACGAAAGCGTCCCTCCCTCCCCTTTACAAGGATTCACAAAGCCCCCCTCCCCTTTACGAAGGCTTACGAAAGCGCCCCTCCTCCTTACGAGGCTCACGAAAGCGCCCCTCTGCCTTACCGCGAAGCCTTGCGACAGCGCCCCTTCCCCTTACGAAGGCTCAACAAAACTCGGTGACATAATAACCAATAAGATTTTGGAAGCATTTATGATAATCATTAAAGATTAAAAACATCGTATCATGATATAGAGAAAAAATATGAATTTATTCGAATACGACAAAAACGGTAAATTAGCATTTTTTAAAGTGAGGTGTTGTGAGATAAACTGCAACTGGATGCTATATTATGACCCAATTAAATCATAGGCATCCCAAGCTCGTAGTTAGTCTAATTCTCGTATTTTCTCCTCCAAAGTTATATATATAAGTTTAGTCAAAATTTCAACAACGAAAATATTGGAAATAAAATTTTCCTACTTCGAGTTTACTTTGTGTTTGTCTCCTGTGTATATTTTGGATGCAATAAGAGGTGCTTTAGAGGAATTGTTTGCGATCGCTGTTCCACCCAGTTCGCTTTTACGAGGTCTTTTCATTATTATTATCTTTTTTTAAATTTAATTTAATCTGTCTACTTTCATTATCTTATTACTATTTTGTAGTTTCTGTTTGTTTGTATTTTTTACGGCTATTTGTTTTTCTATTTCCGTTCAACATCTTATGTAAATGAAACCGATTGTAACTCAGTATCATACCTGATGAAGGCTAGTATGGCTAGCCAAAATATTGTGCTATAAAACTTCAAATTCTACGTTGTATTGAATGCGTGTACTTTAGTGCCAATCGTTTTTCTATAAAAGAGGAAAACGAAATTCGAAATTCCATTTTTGCTTTTGTTTTCCTGCAGTTTCGGAAAACGGAATTTGAACTTTTATTTTTGTTTTCCGTTTTCAATTCCTTTTGATATTGAAAAACAAAATTAAAACATTAAAATGTTGTTTTTGCTTCTTTTTCTTGGCATTTCCGTTCGTTTCTAACCGGAAAAAAGTCTGCATTCTAAGTCACTGTTTATAGCTATGTTTTGGCGGGAATAATCTTTTTAAAAACAAAATGGTGGCATTAGACTTTATAGAGGCCCTACTAGGGGGGATGGGATGGGGAAGGGGGGAGGGAAGGTTCTTCATATATCCCATTTCTCAGTAATTCTGGAGCCAAATATCCCGTATCCCGGTAAATTGTGGGCTAAATATCCCGGAAATGATAAAATCGATCGATCGTAGTCGTTAATAGCCAAAAATTGATGTGAAGCTTTGTATCCCGATCTGAAAAAAGAAGCAGTATGTTTGTTTGTGTGTTAGTTCCATTATACTATACATTTTACATAATAAAATGTTACAAGATTCAGTGTCAAGTTAATGTTGACCTCTACCATGTCTGTTAACTCCTGCTTACTTCTCTCCACTGTCTGTTGACATTCCTGCGGCTGTCATTTGGTCCCCATGAACTATGCAGTAATTACAGTACTGTAATATTCATCCTCATCAACTGCTACAAAATCATATTCGATCAGGATATTTGTGATCTCCCTTAGTTTGCCGGTGGTCAAAGTGTTTGTTAAGTCATCGTGCGGAACAAGAGTACCAAAGATAATCCTAGAACGCTATCAATTACCTGTTACACCTGCAAATCCTAGTGATCCTAAACCTGCAGACTTTTCAAATCTTTCCTTAACGGCCCCCTTGTAAGAAGAATATCCAAGGCCTCCAAAAAGGAGCTTTCTTGGTTATTAAGCTAGTCTACCAGCCAACAAGTCTACCCGAAGCGCCTGTTTATCTTGGCAGATATAGCGATGCTGTAAAATCATCTGTAAGAAAATCGTACATCTACCATCTTCGCGCAGTATACTTTAACCCCATACAACTTCATTAATGTAGAGCTTCATTGTCAAATTGAGGTCACCGGTATACTGAGGGAGGTCACAAATATCCTGATCGAATATGATTTTGTATCAGTTGATGAGGATGAGGATGAATATTACAGTGCTGTGAGTTGACCGCATGGATCATGGGGACCAAAGGACAGCACAGGAATGTCAGGAGGCAGCAGAGAGAAGTGAGCAGGAGTTAACAGACATGCTAGAGGACGATAAAAGAACACATGT
>JAOBAY020066035.1:0-12298 GCA_025331085.2 Zoanthus sociatus
CCCTCCCGCCGGCATGACATTGATAAGTGGATAATCTTCAATGAGAGGATAATCCTCCACATGGGTACCTATTAACTCGTCATGTGCATCATACTCATCTTTTTCATAACATTCATTTTCTCCTTCATATTCTACAACCATACTCTGGAATTATTAGGATCAGTTTCTGAGACTTTGGCCAACACTTTCCCTTTAAACCACTCTTCACAGCTTCCAACTTTTAACCTGTGTAAAATATGTGCCCCCAGAAGATCTTCTTTCAGGGGAATCAATTTCAAAACTCCATCTTCAAGATGTTTCATTAACCTAAACATCCACACATCATCAAACCCATCATACTTAATCTGAAAAAGATTGCTTACCTCTCCCTCACATTAAAACAACAGCCCTTGAACCAACTAGCACCATCTTCACATGTATCTCCATCGGCATTACCCTGGCACAAGTTCATTACACGCTTTCCAACAAGGTCCTCTGGAATATGAACAATGGGCACTTTACTTTCATCATCTTCAACACATACTCCTTTTCGTTTTTTTTGCAATGGTAGCTCATTTTCTGGCTCAGATGTTTGTTTTCGCTTTACTTGCTTTTTTTTTACCATTTTGTTTCTCTGCCTCATCTCTATAAATTCTTTTTTGGTGTTCTAAAAAATTGTTGTCAATGGCAACTGGTAATATTGAACAAGAAGGCTGGGGATCTGAATCTTGTTCTTTTCTAGCTTCAGTAAGAATATCGTACAAGTTTTTACAGAGTCTTTCAGAATCAAACTAATCCTCTTTGCTGATAATTGGAAAACCTCCTTGTCAGGGTGGTATGCACCTAAAACTACTTTTCTGAAATTGATTTGAAGGCTCAACATCCTCACTTTTTCATTCTCACACTATTTTTGACACCTGATTTTTTACCTTCTCTTCACTCTTCCACAAACCAACCTTTTCTGTTTCATCTAACATGAACTGCTTCGTTAATCTTGATATCTGGGCTTTTTTTTCTTCTTCTTTAGCTTCCTTCTCCATCTTTTCCATCCTTCTTTTCCTTATTTTTAAAAGCCTTTCTGTAAACAAAGCCTTCTGTTTTTCTTTTGATTCTCTTACCAATTTCATCACTTTTTCCCTCTTCTCCTGAGGCAACTTGCCACACAAAGAAAATGTTTCATTTTTATTATACATAATGATGCCTTCAAGAACTAATGTAGTTGCCCTTGGCTTCTCCATCATTAATCTATCGAGCATTCCAAAATCTCTTTCAGGCATGACATTGGTTTTCATAACACTTTTCTGTTGTGCCAGTAATTCAGGAGTTGGTGTGACATATTTGCCACCTCTAATGTGGTCTTTTAGAAGACGTTCTATTTTTACCACAAAATCAGCAAAAATCAACTCAAGTATCGGGAGTGTCAAAACATCAAGACTCATTTGGTTTAACAAGTTTTTCAAAATCCTGATCTTTAATAACTTCACAATTATTGAAAAGTTCAACCTCTCCTTTTAAAACCACAGAAGTATCTTCACCCCACATCTCAAAACAGTGTAGCAAGTGCTGATATTTGGCACCCATTTCTAGAACATGCACACTATTGCTTTTTAAAACTCTCCATAAGGCACCTGTGACAAGCTTGGAAATGAGCCCTAATGCTCGATAACCAGCAACAAATGCATTTACTTTTAAATCATCATAGTCTGCACCCAATAATTTGTTCTCTGAGTGCACACGCTCAAAAAACTCGATCAAATGGTTAAACAAAAAATATACACCGGCACCATTGTAAAAAGTAATGTTAAAGCGGTTGCCTTTGAAAGGAGCTAAAGGTACCTCTCCTGTATTTTTTTCACTAAATCAAAATGTTTTAAACTGAACTGGTCGGCCACTCTTTTCACATCCTTTAGCCTGAATTGCCTTACAAACTGTTCTTATCAACCTTAAAGTTCCTGATTCACCCTTTGCATAACCTCGACCTGTTCTCAAACTACCAACTTTCTCATCTTCAAACAACAACTTATCAAAAACTTTTAAAGCTCTCTCTGCTTGTTCAGCCATACCTAGAACATAATGAAGGCCACAAAAAAAATCGTTCATTTTTAATACTTTTGGCTTTTGCCTTTCCTCCATTTCATTCCAGGCTAAAACAACAGTCGCCACTACCTCGTTTCAAAATTGGCTCAAAATTTCATTGAACTTTTTCTGAACAACGCATCGATCAGACATTTTTTACAGAAAACATTATTTTTCCAACAAGACTTTCATTATCCTCCTCATCCCTCATTGCCACAACATTTTTAAGACCTCCTTCATTACACTTAACTGCTCATCTGCAGTTCCACCGGAGAGATCTCTTAAACCGAGAAACTTTCCCTGTCCAGAGCTAGTCATAACATCAAAAGTTGCATAGGAATATCCAAACTTTGACGTTCCATCACTGTACAGGGTCTTGTGCTGCCCTTCCCAAACATCCAACAGTTCTTCAGCAATCTGAATTTGCGCTAGTCCCCTTGCTTCTAAAAACATGTACTTAGAAAATGTTTCTTTTGGAAGCCTGTCAGCAGTTATTCCACCGACTTTCTCTAAGACTTTTCTCACAATAATCTCAACATTTCTTGCACCTACACCTAAGCAAGTCTTGGTATAGCTCCCTGACCTCATCAGTATACTTTCTATCTTTAAATGTCAAAACATTCTTTCTTCAAGAACCGCCTTCTCATTTTCAAGGGCACTTATTTGTTGTTGTTCTTCCTGCTGTTGCTCAACAGTACTTCCATTCAAAGTAACTTTCAAGTGCAGCACAACAGCAGGGAGTTTTTAACTGAAGTACCTTTTCCTGATTGCAGAGTTTTCAAAAGTTTATTTTAATGTCATATATGTATTTTTTTAAATTGTTGAAATCTGTATCTTGAATATTTAAACAGTTTAGTACTATAATTGTGACAATGATTACTCTTTGGCAATAAGTGCCTGATGTCTTTTGCCATTTCCTTGGTAACCTGAAGGGTATTGATAAAAGAAAGTTATTTGATGATGTGTATTCTTATTTTATCCCTAAATTTTAATTTAAATCTTGTTGTTTTTTTTTTCATTATCAATAATCTTTTTAAGTAGTTAGTTTTTTTGAAAAAATATTGGCAACTTTGTACAGTAAAAAAAACACCCACTCAGGCAGACGAAGGTAGAGAAAGAAAAGCAGCATCATGAAACAATGAGGATAGAACTCAATACTGGATTATTCGTGTGCCATTTTTTGCAAAATGAGGTGTCACTGACAGTGTAAAACATGATAGAAGAAGAATCTAGAAACAGAAAATTGTAATTATAGTAAGACAATAGCCAAATAGGTATTATATAGTAATTAAAATAAACTTTGTTATCAAGAATGTTTTGTGAGGTATGGCGACTTGAGAAAATGTAGTAAATATTACATGTTCAATATTTTTCGATGGAAGTACTTTAATTTCAAAGCAAAAAGTTTTTTTAGTAAATCTAACATTTGACAAAAAAGATATTTTCTAAAGATAGAAAGATGGGGTGAGGGGTTGTTGGTAGAGATTGTACATTGGTAACTACTTTAAAGAGTGGAACTTTGTTCCTATCTTAAGTTACCTTAGCAATTGAGTTAATTTCAACTAGAAGCTCTTTCTTGTTTATGCAGAATATCCCTTAACCCCAACTTTTTTTAACACTTTCTTCATTTATGCTACACTCATTTCATTAATATTGTTCTCAACTAGAGCTTTCTCTGTATTAACAACTTTTTCAACAACTGTGCTTATTCTTCGTCATTTTCGTCTATGTTCCCTAATCTCTTCTTGACAATAACCTGCAATATTTTTTTTGGTATTCCCTTGTTTTTCGCTCTTGGTTTTGGAGCTTTCGTAGCCGATTTTCTGTGATCAAAATGTCATTAGGGCTGTCCCAGTTGTTGCTGTGCCTGAGAACAATCCTCCTGGCTTCATCATTATTTTTCTCAACACCTGTATTTGTTTTGATATTAAGGGGAAAATAATTCAATGATACAGAATTTAATATCTATTTTAAATCAGACTTGATGAAATAACTTTAGTCAACAGTTTACTAGCTAAGTAAAATATTATTTTATTTTCAACATAAAATTCCATTAATAGGTACTTTTATGCGTGCTTTTAGAAGTGTAGTATGTTGTTACTTTGTCCAGTGAACTGCTTAACATTCCCAAACTGCTGCATTGCCACTAGCACATGATAAGGCATAACATGCATGTAAGGGGTTACATTGACTCTTTTGTATCGTTTACGAATTGCCCTCAATAAACAAAAAAGTTAAAAACAAGCTTTTGCCCATAAATAAATAATTATAAGATGTTCTTAAAAGTTAATTGGCACTTGTTAGTTCATAAAATTTGCTGTCTTTTAGAAATATTTAGTCATTACAGGACAACATTAATTAACTACAAAATTTTAGAGTTTCATTATATCAATCAATACAATTTTGGTCCGGGTTTATCTCCATAAATGATGGTAGTCAGATTTACCCCACTATTGTAGCAATCTCTTACACTCCCACTCTCCACCTTTCTCGATTCATGACATACGTTTTCTCCAAAGCAACACTCTTGTCTATTTCTCCACTTGCATCTTCCACGTAAGTATAATTAAGTTCAATTTATATCATCTGTTTTAACACTGTGAAAAAATGTGGAATAAATTTGTGAGAAAAATTTCCCATAATACTCGCATATAAAGCAAGTAATATAATACCTAAATGGGATATATGAGATAAATCTGACAAAAAGTTGCGTCTATATGTATGTATTTCCACCGAATCAGTAGTGGGATACTATTTTCATGAGAACAATCATGCTGTTTTTGTTCTTTTTAATGTGTGTACAATAATTGTTATTGTAATGAGTATACTAAACATTTATTGTTCCAGTACTTAATATATGCATGTTAATAGTTCTTTTACTCAAATAAATTATCGAAGCTATATTATCTGCTACACATTAAGTTTCACCAATCTACATTGACTTTTATTCACAAACTCTTATCTATTTCTCAGTCTTTCTCAAAACGGTTGGGAAACTGGCTTTATAGGCTACTTGACGGTCTTAAATTCCATATACAGGCAAACTTCATTAATTTGCTCCAGCATGATTACAGTGCACTTATCTATTCTCCGAATCTGTTTAACCACAGAAGTGAAGTCTGATGAAGGTTTCAACCCAAGGACCTCATCAACAGTACTTTAGCAGTTTCATCTGATATAATTTCAAGTGGAAGGATTGCTGCCCCATATTTATCGTCATTCTCTTGAACAGACCTAACAAACATGTCAACGTGACCATACTTCGTTTCACCAGTGTTAGCATCTTTGTAAGAAATTATGTAAGAGTTTCTCCTTGACACACCTTTGGGAATGGCGGGAATGTATAATACAGTCCTTTGCTTGTAACTGTGTGAATATCTCTATCTCGATCACTGATGAAACTCCCAAAGCTGATACAAGCTTCCAATCGGCTTTGGTTTCCCAATGATGTATAACTCTTCGCCAATTTGTATTCTGTTGTGCCTTTTAACAGAATACAATACATTAGTAACATACCGTAAAATCCTGAATATAAGCCCCTATAATTATAACTAGTAATAGCTATCGCTAAGTGCTAACGAGCAAGACAAAAGTACGAGGACGACAGATCTGAGCTGTGCAAGTACTGACAACTGGTGCTCTCATTTTACTATTTGAAAAGGAAATAAACTGAAATATTTCAGCGTGTGTTGAAACCTTTCCGAACATAAAGATTTTGTCCTAACATTTTGTTTTACGTATCATGGTTCTCTTTACGGCAATTTCTATCAGTTCTGACACTTGTCAAGTAAAATGTCTTTGATTAAATGTCATTGAAAATGTCTGGTGCTGTGATTGGCTCACATAAAATCTATTGTTATATTACCTTATATCCAGGTTGAGATTTTTTCTCCCTGTCACGTGCATCGGCTCTATGATGCTGCAGCCTTGCCAGGCTCAAGTCTTCATTCGCCTGGCTTGTTGACAATGGGGAGTTTGCAGGTCTTGCATGACATGACGTCATACCATTTCATGATTGGTTGACACATTTTGGTGGGCAAAACAAATCAAAACAATATTGTCGGTCTTACGAAATCACGTTGAATTACATTATTTTTGGCAAAAATTTAAGTTAATTTAAGACTTTTACAAGATGCAACGGCCTGAAATCAAAGAAGCCCTGACCAATAAGTTGGTTATAAATACACTTCGATCTTTCACGATGGGTCAAATCGTATCTTACTTTGTGGAAATGATAGTGGCAGACAAGCAGCCAGCAAAAGATCACAAGTCCCTTGGAGAGTCGTCATTCCAACTTTTCAGAGGAGGTCACGTACAAAAAATTGAAGTTAAGCGCGGCTTTCAAACATTAATTGTTAAGTAAGTGCTCATGCTTACCTGAAATGTGAAAAGAGACGTCAGCTGAAATACAGTTCACAAAGTGTGACTGTATTGCAGGAAAAGGGCCATCAGCAACTTGCAAACATATTGCTGCCTTATGTTATGCTCTGGAGGACTTTAATCAAAATATTCTAGCCTCTGAAGATAGCTTATCTTGCACTGATCGGTTGATGAAGTGGAATTAACCACGAAAACGAAAATTAGATCCTAAACGTATTATCGAACTTGATTTTTCTGTCGAACATAATGGCACCAGCATGGCACCAGCAGGCAGAAATCTTTTACAAAATTATCTGGTAGATACCCCATAAAGATCTCTGGTGAAGCAACAAAGTCTGATGTTAATGCTGTTGAAGAATTTGTATCCACACACCATCCCTTCAGCGCTCAGCACCCCAAACAAAAACCTGCTTTCCTTTCTGTCATATGTGCGAATAATAAAATCAATACAAAAGCTACGACTAGGGATGTTTCATCCCCTTCCAATGCAAATGATTGTGAGTCCTTGGCAACTTCTGCACCATCAGTCACTGTTACTAATGCTCTTCCTGAACCAAGTGTAATAGAAAAAAGAATATCTTTTAAGGAGAGTTTAAAGTTGAATGAACAACAAAGAAATGATTTATTTGAGCAGACAAAAAATCAAAGTGATTGTGAATTGTGGTTTAAAGAAAGAGCACCCAGGATAACAGGATCTATTTGTGGTAGAATTATTAATAGAATAAAGCACATTTATCCATCATCTATTTTAAAGTCTCTTCAGACTACTTCTTCTATTTCAACTGCCTCAACATTACTTGGAAAGCAACAAGAGCCATTTATTCTTGCTAGATATATTGAACACCAACGGGCCAATGGTTACCCCTATTCATCTGCTGAAAGAGCAGGATTTCTAGTTGATAAGGAAAAAGGATGGTTGGGAGCTTCTGCAGATGGAGTAGTACACAGTAAGAATGGCACTGGTTGTGTTGAGATTAAAGCAGCTGCTGCTGACTAGGAGTCAGAAATTTTAAGCATTGTTGCCCAACGAAAAAGTAACTTCTGTCTTCACAAAGATGGGAACAGTGCTCAGATGACACTGAAGCCAACCCATGTCTATTACCACCAATACCAGCTGCAACTATATGTAGGAAGAGATAAATTCAGTTGTTCTGACTTTGTCCTTGCTACATGAAATGATCTTTTTCAGTACAGTCAATAATAATTCTCAAAGAGGGATATTTCAATGCAACAGACATTGGCATTGTTTTCATCACTTGAGCTTTAGTTGGCCAGATGTTCAGCATTTTAAATCTTATATACATTGCGGGAATCCAACGAAGAGAAATCCTAGACACAGTTGTTATATCAATGTTAAAAAAATATGCTAAAAGTTGCTCGGAAAGGCCCAATCTCAGACGAATTAGGACTACTGTAGCAAAAACTGATCCTTGAGACACAAAGCAGATTGATGGTGCCGTGGCAATCGACCTTTCGTGACAAATTCAAAGCAGTAATCAAACATCTAAGCATTTGAGATACCAGTATAAAATTTTAGCTTTGAATCGCACTCAACTGTCGTTCTGTTAACCTTTTAAACGATGACTCAAGGTTTTCTATGGTATCGTCTTTTTCTTTTTCTTTCATCTCTTCTTTACTTAAGTTAACTTGACAACCTTTGTCGCAAGATTGCACTATCTGGTCGCAGACGTCCGCCAGCATTTCCAGAGTCAGTCAACAATCTTTTCTGGAGGTTGGATATTTACTTTTAAACTCTGGAACGACTACGTCAGCGAGAAGAAAAAGATTTTCGTTGTTGCCTTGCATGCTTGCAGAATTGCACGAAAGCATTTCATCAGTGTTAGAAGTGGAAGCTGATGGCTCTGTCAGACACTCCATTTGGGCCTTGGACTCAAATACACTCTGTTGTTCATCTACATTGCTTTGAGATTTTCGAGTTGTTCTCCCCTTCACCGTCTTAGTCCAAGCAGAAATAGATGGTACATCACTCTTTCCCTTTTTTGCCTTTCCTTCAAAATGCTCGCTGCAAATTCTTGTGTTCGCATTCACTGGTATACTCACGCATCTAATACAAGCAAGCCAAGCTTTCAACAATTTCTTATTTTTTAACCGAAGCCTATAAAACTTTACTTTTGACCCTTTGCTAGAGCGATTTGTACAAAAAGGAACTGTGCAGCTTGAAACCATAGCAATTTAAATTTTCAAAGCTTGTATAGAGTAATTACAAACACTATAGAGAACGAATTCGAATCTGGAGCTGTGGTCGAGTTTTTATGTTTTGCCCACCAAAATGTGTTAGCCAATCATGAAAAGGCATGGCGTCATGTCACGCGAGACTTACAAACTCCCCATTACCTTGGTAGTTTTTGCTTTTTGGTTATATTATCTCATTGTAATTTCACAATTGATTAGTTCTTTCTCTATTATCATATAGCTTCTTAGTTTGATAGCTTTAGTTGATTGTAGCTTGCCTTATGAGTCATGACCATGTCACTCATAAAGGATTTACAAAATGAAATAGACCTCTTAAAAATGAGCACTTTGCTATAAGAAAGACACACGAATGTTCATTAAATTCGTTAAAATTTATTTACACAGAATGTTCCTGAATAAAAGTTTGACACAAGATGGTAGAAGAAAAGGAGCCTTCCAGATTGCTGTTCCCATAAAATTAGCCCTGCGACACAAGAAGAAAGAATCGGCCAAGGTTTTACTTCATTGCACGAATTGCAACAAACACATGAAAGAAATTGAGTGGAGGAAACTTGCTTTAGGAGAGATTGATCCTTCGTGGTTGAAAGGCATTGAATGGGTATTTTTATCCTGTACTGATTTACTTTTTTATTCTAACCATCCTGTATCATAATCTATTTTATCTTATATCCTGTCTTATTCTATCCTATCTCATCCAATCCTATCTTATCCTATTTCTCATCCTTTCATATCATATCCTACCATACTGGATCCTACCCTATCGTATCCTGCCCTATCCTACCCTATCCTATTCTATCCTATCCTATCCTATCCTATTTTATCCTATTCTATCCTGTCCTTTCCTATCCTACCCTGTACTATCCTATCCTATCCTTTCCTATCCTACCCTGTACTATCCTATCCTATCCTTTCCTATCCTACCCTGTACTATCCTATCCTATCCTATCCTAACCTTTCCTATCCTATCCTATCATATCCTATCGTATCCTATCCTTTCCTATCCTATCCTATCCTATCCTATCCTATCCTATCCTTTCCTATCCTATCCTATCCTATCCTATCCTATCCTATCCTATCCTATCCTTTCCTATCCTATCCTATCCTTTCCTATCCTATCCTATCTTATCCTTTCCTATCCTACCCTGTACTATCCTATCCTATCCTATCCTATCCTATCCTATCCTGTACTATCCTATCCTATCCTATCCTATCCTATCCTATCCTATCCTATCCTACCCTGTACTATCCTATCCTATCCTATCCTATCCTATCCTATCCTATCCTATCCTACCCTGTACTATCCTATTCTATCCTATTCTATCCTATCCTGTCCTCTCCTTTCCTATCCTGTCCTTTCCTATCCTATCCTATCCTATCCTATCCTATCCTTTCCTATCCTACCCTGTACTATCCTATCCTATCCTATCCTGTCCTATCCTGTCCTGCCCTATCGTATCCTATCCTATCCTGTCCTATCGTATTCTATCCTTTCCTATACTATCCTATCCTATACTATCCTATCTTCATTCTGTTATTTCGTATCCTATGCTATCCTATCCTATTCGATTCTATTCTATTCTATCATAACCTATACCATCCTATCCTATCTTCATTCTGTTGTATCATATCGCATCTTATCCTATTTCTCATCCTTTCCTATCATATCCTATCCTATATTATCCAATAGATCCTATCCTATCCTACCCTATGTTACAAGTGTTCTTCCCAGGATTTTTCAACAGATCGGTGGTGGCTTTTAAAATATTAAAATATTCATGATAAAAGCTTATTAATATTCTTGAGAAAGGCTTATTAATATTCATATTTTTCATGAATATTAATGAGTTGGAATGCATTCACTAGACTGAAAGAGACTACCATATTTTCTTTAAAAATGAATTTTACTTAATTTATCATATTTCATGTAGAAAAAGCGCAATGTTTGTGGGGTGTGGCTATAGAGATCGGGTGTGCTCACGATCTGCGTGCACCATGCCTGTATACTGATCAACTTTTGCTCACGATAATCATTGGTGATGGTGAGCATCCTTAACAACCATCAACATTTTACTAAAGTGCACAACAGTATATGAAGTCCAACTCGATTCTCCAAGCATCGACAAACATGTAAGGCAAGTTTGTAATCATCACAAACACTCACTTAATCAACATGTCGCTCTTCTAATAATAATTTACTGTATAGTAAATTGTTATAAAACATTTTTAAACATGAAATGCTTCAATTCTTTAACCAAAAAGCGATTTTAGACAAATATTTTAAGCTTTGAACTTGTTAACTCTTCTTGGAAGCATTTGAAAGTACAATAATCATTTATTATTATCATTGATTATTGATTTATATTGACCTATCCATTAGCACCTTTGGTATATATATCATCAGCCTAAAGGAACATTGTACATTTTTTATCTTCTGGGCCCGGTTCTACAAAACTCCAATTAACTTAATCCTTGATTATAACAAAATTCAAAGACTAATTTTTTCAAAAGTAAACCTTTCTGACGCTTACAAAAATCTGTGCAGTTTTACCAATAAAGAAACAAGATAATTCCAAAATTACAGCCCAAAGCAAGCTATAGACAGTAGCAAACAAGAACGTGGATTAAAAAATTAATCCTGGGTTAGCACTAATCGGATTTTGAGGAACCGGGCCCTGGTGATTAAATACTGAAATAATTTGTCACATTTGTTTTTCTGTCTACTGCATTGATCTACGCTAATGAATGTACTTTGCTTTAATCTTATGTTAAGTGAATTTCTGTCCAGTGTAGTTACATTAAAGTAAACTAATCTAATCTTAACTAAGCAATTAAATAATGTAGATGAGGATGCAAAAAAGATTCAGTGTAAATTTTGGGAGATTCATGATGGATCGGATTGGTGATGGCATAATTAAATATTCCTATAACAATTTACATAATTTTGAGTGCGCCTTTGAGTCATCAAATCCTCTAAGGCTCATAACATTTTAAAACTGTTCCTAGAGATCTTAAGTCAGTCAATTAATTTACCTTTTTTATAAAGATAATATCTACTGAAAACGGTATGTGTTACTTTTATTTCAGCGAGAAATGTTTTCAGTGTGTGTGAACCAAGTTGAATGGTTTTCCTACTTCTTTACGTTTCACTCTCAAGCTTTCTTGAAAAAATTACATTCAAACTTATACCGTAATGAGGAAGGACCAAAGAACGCATGTTGATCAATTTGTTAAAGCAAAAGTGTGCCTGATGCCAGCAAACCTGGCAAAATATTTGTCAATACTAAAAATCAATTTGAACCAATGCACTTTACTTTTCAAATACTACATTTACGAGCTGAAATACTACATTAAAGATAGCTTTATTAATGGGCTAGAATACTTGATTTTGATCTCTCCTAAACTAAATTTGCTATTGAGATCGATTTCTTATTCATGTTTGAGCAGAGTGCAGAGTGGCGCTCGAAAATGGTAGTGCGGCAGAGCATGGCGTGGAGAGAACACTGCTTACCCTGCCCTATCCTATCTTATCCTAATTTACCCTATCTTATATTATCCTAACCTAACCTCCCCTATCTTACCTTATCCTATCCTACCCTATCTTAACCTATCCTACACTATCCAGGGCCATAGCAAGGCTTGAAAAACTGGA
>JAOBAY020066046.1:0-21724 GCA_025331085.2 Zoanthus sociatus
CATGGTGGTAGACATACATGTACAAGTGACAGAGTACATGGTGCATGGTAGGCACACAGGTGACAGAGTACATGGTGGTAGACATACATGTACAAGTGACAGAGTACATGGTGCATGGTAGGCACACAGGTGACAGAGTACATGGTGTTAGACACACAGTTTACAAAATACATACGGTGAGGGGGTGATGTAGTGATAGAGTATATATATGGTGACAGGAACACATGACAGTGTTAACATGATGGTGTACACCTGTGGCCCTCCAAACAAAAGGCTATTTGGGTCTAATTAATAATTATAAAAATGTTTTGTCAGTTTACTCAGTCTTGTGATCTTACGACTTTCTATTAAAACCATTTTAACTATTCTTGACTATATTATATTTTGATATGTTGCTAGTAGCAACTTTGTTTGGACCAGGACAACATAACCTCGCTACAACTCTGTTGCCACCACTTTGCCACTTTAAGGCCTACTGTAGGTTGCCAGACTTAATCATGATCATGAGAAGGAACCTGACTTGAAACTTTGCACTATAGTTTAATGTCAAAGTTCTCTTAGCTCTTAAATACGCTGACACTTAGTCCTGGCATCTACTCAAAACCTAAGCTTTGGTTTCAACATATTAATCTGTCTTTTCAATTAGAAAAGTTCAAATATTGTTTAAGCAAAATTGAAACAGAAAATTAGTTTTCTAAAAACAGAAGTTAATGGCTGCCACTCTCATTGCTCTTAGCCTGTAAATATTGTCAATGCCATTTAATTTTTGTGATTGGATTGCAGCCTGTCAACACTGAGTGACAAAAGCTGAAGAAATGAATTAATGTAATGTTTTCAATTTGTTTTAGGGCCTTTTTAGCTACATAGCAAGAAACTCTGCCAATGGTGGATCATTCAGAACTGAAGTCAGGTGTGTATCTTTAAAATTTGTTTGGTAGTGATTACAACTGTAATAAAAGCAAAATCCTTTTAAATCTCATTTATGTAATTGTCAGAAAAATCACAAAGAATGAATGTGAATCTAGGACGCTATTGTTAATAAAAGTTCTATTTTTTTTTACTCTCGCATTTCATCTTAACTTTTTTATGTGGTGCGCTGCTGCTCTTTAGTTTTTGACTTGCTGCTCTGCCCTTTGCTGAAGGATGAATAATTAGTTATTAATTACAATTTATATGATTAAACTTCAAGGAAATTTGAAAGAACAAAGAGTCATCTGTAACAATATTTTGTTTTACGTGGCTAAGCTTTAACATGATTAACCCCTGCAGCTACTCTGAGATATACAATGAGCATGTCAGGGATCTGCTCAGACCAACAAACCTCAAGAAAATGCCACAGCAAAATTTGAAAGTTAGAGAACATCCGAAAGAGGGACCTTATGTGGAAGGTAGGAGTTATACTTGGTATAAGATAGCAAAATAGTGTTATTGTTATTACTTAATAATTTGTTTTATTAATATACATTGGGAACTTTATATTAGAGTGTTGTTATGCATATGGAAGTTTAAACCCAGCACTAGGTGTGAATAAGGTAAATCTTAATTATTGTCTTTGAGGACGCTTAATTATCTAACCTAATCCTTATATCTCAGTAGCGTTATCCCAGACACTGGATATGAGGCGCGTTAAACCAGATTATTGACATGAGAAGTGTTATCCTTAAACTCTTTTCGTAAAACAATTTGGGTAGCATGTGCGTTTTGATTGGTTTACAAGCGAGTCTTCCTAGCGCTATGAAGCACAAAAATGATGGGAGTAATATCGTTATCTTTCTCCAAGAAAGAAATAAAACTATATAAAGTAACTCACTTTGTATATCGTCTTTAGCTTTGTTAAGTCGGGAAAATAATGATTTTATTAAAGATGTAAGACAAAACTCCGTGCCTTCATAACGCTTGGCAATGCGAAAATTATCAAGCAGGTGAAAACCCTTCGTCTCATTATAATTCACTGATCTTCTCCATGCATGGTTTTCATCAGCCTTAGTGAAGGCAGGACATGTTTCATTTGTTAAATATGAATTAAGAGGACGATTATCCTAAACACTAATTTTATTATATGACCAGAAGTAATCACAGATTACTGTTAGAGTATTTGGCTTTTTATTAAGAGCTTGAAATGCACGGAGAATCAACACTTAAAACACTTAACTTAATTAGCTACGACAACTTTATATAAGTCTGCTAACTGAAGAAGATTTTTCATGCTTTCAAAAGATGACATTTCTTCCAAAAACGTCTTGCAATCAGTTTTAAAAGTGGTTTGTTCTTACACAGTAAAACTACTCGCCATGAGATACACGACTATCTCATGGCGATCATTTGCGGATCATATTACGACGAAAATTAGTACCACAAAAAATCAGCCTTAAGTCCCAAAATCATGGGTTGTGTTGTCCTTGCCAAAAGTTAGTTAACCTTAATACTGCATACATGTATGCATGTAAGGGGGTTATCCCTTATACACGTTATATTAGGAAGAGTTATTCCTAACACTTTTCAGAAGAAGTGTTATCCCTAATTCTGTACAAGGAGAGTTATCCATAACATATATGATATAAGGAAAGCTATCCCTAACAAAATACTTTTTTCCAGGATTAACAAAGCAGCATGTTTCAGACTTTGAATCTATTGAGGCTCTTGTTGAACAAGGCAACAATCTCAGGTAACTTTTCATGGCTATTGTCAACTGTTGGCCTTTATAGGCCAAAAAGACTTATTTTAAAAGGTTATTATAAAGCAAAATGAAATTTTCAAGCAGTAGTTATTGTACAATCCCTGACGTAAGAGATTTAAAATTTCTCATTTTTTCTATATCTTACAGAGCAACAGCAAGTACCCGGATGAATGATCACAGCAGCAGATCGCATGCAATTTTTACGATAAGGTTTACACAAGTACGTACTAGATAGAATGTTATATATAGGGACCGGGAAAGTGTCTGTAACGTTATCTTGAAAAAATGACATAAAGATAAAAAAAAATGTGCAAGAATGTAAGAAAAATGAAAATCTTAGAGCACGTGTGGTTATTGTCAGTATGATATGGCTTTGGTAAATTTCAGTTTGACTTAGTTTGTCTGTGATTGATTAGTGAAAAGCGAAACTTGAATTAATTGTTCTTCAACAGGAGTGTCTTTTATTTTTTTCTTTTAGTTTTCATTTTGTTGAATACTATTGACTGTTATCAATTCTAGATAAAGGCCTTTGATATTATATTTGTTTTGGAAGAAACCAAATATATTTGATCTATAAATAATATTAATGATAATAATCTGTAAAAATCGGTTATATACAGATAGTTTTAGCAGTGGTATCTGATAAGATTTGCCAATTGAATTATGGCAATCGTAGAATTATGCAATCGATACAGTACTGGATATAAATTGATAACTTGTACATCGTGGTAGCATAATACCGGTTTTTTTTTATTTTAAACCATTACATTACATTCTTGAGTTGCCATTGATAATTCGTTATTCCTTTACAGGCTAAGTTTGTTTCAGACATGCCCAGTGAAACTATTAGCAAAATTCATTTGGTTGATCTCGCCGGGAGGTATGGCGTTATTTTGTTCCTTATGTGAAGAAAAACACCTCATTTAAGAAATAAAGCATGTTCTCCGTTCCTTCACCAGCCTGGTGAAAACCGAGGCGAACGTTTGGGAGAATTCAAGAGCAGATCAATTCCAACACATGTTTCCAAGGTTTTCACCAGGATATGAAGGCACGGAGAACATGTTTTGTCCCTTTTATGAAATTAGTATGTATACTTAATTTTTTTCACAAAACTGTAAATTCTCACAACTTGGAGACAGAGCCAACCATATTGGTCACGTCATTTCCGTGCTTTATAACGCTTTGAAAACACACTTGTAGACCAATCAAAACGCAGGTAATATTCAAATGATTTTATGTTTTTATCAACTGCTCAACGGGTGTGTTTAAGCTGGTTTTTTTGGGTTTTTTTTGTCGATTTTGTCGATAAGCTGTCAATCCCTTTCCATAATTCTTTCAAAAACTTGTAAGTGTTGACTGTCAAGGAAGTAGTTCTTTACTAGTAGTTCTGTAAAGTATTCGCCTTTCTATTGATTTCATTGACTAAATGACAAAAATGAGGAAAATAAAACAAAAAAGGATTTTTCATGAATAATAAAGAGTGCCCCCAAATCCAGGAATTGGATCCCCATTTTCAACAACAGAGGGTCCAAGTGAGGTCCTTGGTCAATCACTGAAGTAAATATAATTAATGCAAATCTTTTCCCCCTTACTTTGTTGGTAATGGATATAGATTGATCTTGGTACCTTTTTCTTTCTTGCTGCAGTGAAAGAGCGAGTGCAAGCGGTGCAAGTGGCGAAAGGCTTAAAGAAGGTGGAAATATCAACAAGTCCCTTGTCACTTTGGGAATTGTAATTTCAACTTTGGGTAAGAGGCGGTGTGTTTGTGTACATCACGGTCTCATTAGGTTTGGTATTTGTTTTATTAATGTAAAATTATCTAGTGTGTACAAATATTTTTTTATTGCTATTATTGTTTTATCATTATCATTATTTATTTATTATTGTTTTATTAACGTGGTATTAAAATATTTAAGTTCCGCTTTCCTAGATTCAAATATTTTTTTGCCAAGTATCACTCCTCTTTTCATCATTAAACGGTAAATGAGTATTATCGAAGTACTTAATTGTACATTACTGGATTTGAATCTGTTACTAATTAACAATTAGACCTCGAGGACGAATGGACTTCGAGTCAATAGCCTATGAGGCCGAAGGCCGAATGGACTATTCAAACTTGTAGTCCATGAGACCGAGAGGTCTAATTGTTTTAGTATAAAGCTACTAATCGGTCAAAAAAGAATGTACAAATTAAATTATCGATGAAATCCTCTGATATTATAGCAAAACGAGGCTCATTATTATTTTGATCCGCCATCTTTTCTCAACTAGTAGGCTATAACAAATAGACCTCGAGTAGAGTAGCCAATCAATGGAGGATGCGTGTTAGACCGTTAGTAGCTTTATACTAACATAAAATACTTGTTTGTTTCAAAATATTGGATCTGCGTTGGCAAGTAAGTGAACCACATGGTTTAAACAACTCTACTAAGTTAAAGGAGAACTAAATGTTAAAACTAACCTATTTTTGTTTGAATCTGTTGGTATAATAGATTAATCCTGAATTTTTTTTATATTTTAAGTCAAATTACATTGATAAATTATATATAGAATCGAAAAAAGCTTATAAAAGGTTTGATACCGTGGTCGCTATTGAGATAGTCAGCAATATGGTATGAGGTAGGTTACGATATTCAGACCATAGATATGGCAGTGTGCTTCAAAATCTTGATATTTTTGGGTGATCTATTTTTTGCGAAGGTTTTTACTTTTATAACGGCCAAACGTCGCACACAGTAACCATGTTTCTACAATCGTGACTTACGTCATTAATAACCGCTGACATCACATATTGAGCCGCCGATCAAATCTTGTCGATTTGTTACAAAATCTCAAATTTTTCTGGCCTGCTCGGCTAAAACTCAAAAAACTTGATATAGTTGTTCTACTATGCCTAAATATTAAAACATTATAAAGTCAATTTTAGGTTTCAGCTCTCCTTTAAAAATTTAATCCTCGCGGCAAGTAGAGTATGACGTTTCAAATGATATTTGTAATAATTTAATTAGATTAACGAAACTATTGGAAAACCTTTTTCGTAAAAGCCCATTAGATTGTATTAGATTGTAGATATAGTTAGCAAAGGTTCTGATAATGACTATGATTACTTTGTTAAAGTGTAGTTGCTCTGACGAATGATTAATGCTCGAAACATCAGTTCACACTCAACTCAACAACAATGACCACTCATTTCATCCTAGAGTTGATTATCTGTCTTACTAAGACGCGTTGATGCTCCTCAGGAATTTGCTCCGTTTGGCGCATGCTCAATTAGGATTTCATATAAGATTGTGGGATGTAAGGTTCACTTGTAAGCCATTTTATTAAATCTATTCTGAAATTATTAAGATTTATTTATATTTCTGCAGTTTTTTGGACAAGATCGATTTAAAAAATTAAGATATAATTTGTCCATCATTTCCTCAAGTGTGATTGGCTGGTTTAACGTGTTCTTCTTTGTCAGTGGCTCATCAAAAAGCTGTTCATTTACATGCTAAGAAGTGTGTGGTTTTGTTGCAATTCTGCTGATGGAATCAATCAAATTGAAGGAACAACTAAAAATATCAAAGTGCATATTAATTGCTACTTAATAGTCTTTCTTAAATGTTATTAAACAGCTGACAACTCCTTGATGGCCAATCAAGAAGGCAGTGGAAGAAAGCTAACGTTCAGGCGAAAACTGTTCGTTCCATACCGTGATTCTGTGTTAACATTTCTTCTAAAGGACAGCTTAGGGGGGAACTCAAAAACTATCATGATTGCAGGTTTGTAATAAAAGTGTTTGCTTTAGTAACTTTTGAGTTCATTTGTAAAAGATGTGCGTTAATCCGGCTTGTGATCGAGTTCATATTTGGTTACATCCCCGCAAATGATAAATATGTAATATAAGTTATTTGTTTTTAGTGCAATCTTGTTTGTTTGTTTCTTTCTATTTTGATAATATTTATTATTATATTTTTTTATCATTATATATGGTTCTCTGTGTTTGTTTCTTTCTTTTGTATTAAAACAATTTCCAGTGATCAATATTATATAATTTTTCAGCCATTTCTCCTGCGGAGTGCAACTATGGCGAGTCTTTGAGTACTTTACGTTACGCTAACAGAGCCAAGAATATCATTAACAAACCCACAGTGAACGAGGTCAGTATAGACAACTCTTTGGTGACGTCATTGTTTACATTCTGCTTCATTAGTATACAACTCTAGATAGCTAACAAACAAAGATAAATACGGTTTTAGTCCAAAACTTGAAAAAGTTTGTTGAGCTAACAAAGAGATTAGATTTTTGACTCTATGCAAGCAGTAAATCTAAAAAGATTTTGCTGTTCCAAAATACTCAAAACTGTTAATCACAGGAAAAATGTTTACCTTAACGTTCTCATATTTTCAGAATATTATTAAGTTTATTTTACAAAACACTCTCAATATACAGTGCTTCAGTTTTTGTAACCTTATTAGAAATTGGGGCATATATGCTAAGAAGGGGAAAATGTAAACAAAGATCCGCCTATAGTACTTAATCTGCATCAAATTGTATGTGTCAAGAGCATTTCTCTTTGCGATGAATACGTGCAATAAGGCTTGCCATACTTTGTCTTTTTCAGGATCCGAATGTAAAAATTATCAGAGACTTAAGACAGGAAATTGAAAGACTAAGGACCATAATCCGAAGGAGCAACCTGGGGGTAAGTGTTTCTTGTGCTCGTTGTTGAAGTAAAGGCTTTACTGCCGCAAGGACTTCTGGGTTGGCGCAGTTTACTAGAGAAGAGATCCGAGTCAGTCTGTATCTCAACCTCGTCTCCATGCAACCATAAAAGTGGCTACAGTGCTATTTATCACAACAGAAAATTTTACTGAACTTGATGGCAAATTTTGATCAAGATTTACCTGTCGGTTTTTGCTTTGGCTCCCAGCAATTTCAATTGCAGCGCTTAATATACATCACAACAGAAAATCTTACTGGACTCGATGGCGAATTTTGCCTGTTTTTCAAGTTGAGACCATTTACAGTGTGTCAATATATATTTTATCACAAAGCCGTTTGCAAAATACCAGTAAAACCAAAAACACAACTCAACCAGAGTTCACAGCACTTCCCATATATTTTTTATTTAACTACTTGTTTTATTTTTTATTATGACTTCCGTGAAAAATACTTTGATTTTGGTCAAATCGTTTTTTTTACAGTGGCTCAAAAAGAATTTTTTTTGCCCGTTTTGGTTCAAAGCCATGAAGTCATAGCCCGACTTTCTCCTTTTGGACAATGATAATCTAAAATAGAATTCCAAGCATCTCATTAGTACTAAATGCTTTTTATTTTCAAAAGATTATTTTACACCAAAAAATTATTTTGGTAGAGTGAACTCAGTATGCAAAAACAGAGAAGCTGGAATTCCTTGGCATCCAAGTCTTTTTCGAGGAGATTTTTTTTAGTTTCATCGAGACATGGGAGAAAACTGGTCCCCAAGCGAACAAGAGGTGGTCTGTTCACAACGCTTCAAGTCCGAATATTTCTCAAGAACACTTTTCCAAAGAGCCAGTAAAGGTTGAAAAGGAAAAAACTTAAAGTAAAAGAACGGCTTTAAGAATTGTAAAAAGGACAAATATCTTATTCCAAACCGTAAATTTTTGACTGATTCATATCCATATTTTTGCTTTTGATGCGAAGATGTCTTGAAGTGACGTTAAGGTTTAAAAATTTGAAACGGTGTTTATTTTCAAAGCCACAGAATGCGATAGACGATGACGTAACGGAAGTGACGCAAAAACTGGAAGAAAACCAGGCAAAGGTGGAGAAGCTGACAAAAGACTGGACAGAGAAATGGAAGGAGGCTCGGGAAATTATGCAGGTAAAAAGTAAAAATGCTCGTTGCATTGTTTTTTTTTTAAAACTATTGAAGTGCTCAAGCGAATAAGTACAACACCTAATTAAAACCAATCTAGGTTGAAGGATCAGCTGCTATAACATAATAACTTAAGAAACATGTAATATTGGCCTGGAATTAATCAAATACTTGAAAATCGGGCTAAGTTTCTTTTTACCCCTAGATCGTATCGGCACTGACTTATATTTATACTCGGCCAAGCCCGCAATGACCTGTCAGTTTCCATTGCTTATCAGGTTTTATGCGCTCGCGCTCTTTTTTAAACTAACTCATCGAGAGGACGAGATTTCCAGCAAAAGACGTCCTCTCGAAAACGAGTTTGCTTGAATTCCCGTACTCGTACTCGTAATCCGATCTAAAGGTCTCTATTGTTGTAACAAACACAGGAGAGTGAGTTGGCTTTACGACGGCAAGGTTCTTGTGTTGTACTGGTTGATCTGGAGCTTCCTCACTTGGTGCGGTTGGAGGAAGACCCCCTGCGGACTGAGATTATGCTCTATCGCCTGATGGTGAGTGGACAGAAAGTCTCCTTTGCAGAAACAAATCTGAAAAGCAGATGAAATCATCTTTGTATTTTTTAGGAATCCTTTGTAGTTTAATTGTGTTATTATGCTATTTATCTAATATATTTTTATTTCATTCTCGTTTTTTACAATCGGACTCAGATAAGGGACTTGTCAGATATTATCAGGGGGGGGAGGTGGGGATGGTGTTAGAGTCACAACATTTTGAGAAACCATAAAGGGGAGGGTGAAACAAATTTGAGCCAGGATGAATAATTTAAAACAACAACTAAATAATAATAAAGATACCTTCGAAAAATAAAACTTTGGTAAAAGCGCAATGCTTTTGATTTGATTTGAGAATGAATCTTGGTCATCATATTTGAGATTTGTCGATCTCCAAGGGTATTTCTTCTGGTGCTGCAATTTTCAGATCCTAGCTGACAAAGAAAGCTATGTGTATTAAAGTTTATGATAAAGTTCTTTTAAAAAGACTATAACAGGTTTCAAATAAGGGCTGGCGAACGGTGAATTTCGCCGGTCCCCTCTTGACTTTTGAAGAATATTCGCCATAGTTTCATGGGCTTTCGTCAAAGGAATTTGTGGGTGGAAGTCAGATAAATTGTATAGTTGAATGTCAATTGCATGCAATTTGTAAACTTGAAAATAAACATTTAACTGTATTTGTTGGAACTCTTAAGGTTTAGCGATACTCCTCAATGTATTGCCCTGTCACAAAAGATATCCGTCTCGAAAAACTCTGCTGTATTAGATAGTATAGAATCTTTTTAAAAGTAAATCTTTCACTGTATTTCGCAGGGACATATGTGTATCAAGTAAAATTCGCCGGGGATTTTTATAATGAGTTTTTTTACCCGCCACTTAAATTTTTTAGCCATACCCCTAAAAACATAACTGAAACCTTGCCGTAGTTGAGTGCAGAGTGCATACTTTTCGTTGAATACTGAACCTTTGTTGACATTTCCATTTGCAAAGCATGGTAAAACCAGGATAGGAAGAGAAGATGCCCCTAATCCCCAGGATATAGGTAAGAAAACAGGATACATCTTTATAGTTTAACACAATAAGACTATGTTCAACTGTGTTCGCCCACAAGTTGTAATTAGGTTGATTTTTCTGTGTTTGGTTGATAATGAATCTTGTATTGTTCACAATATTGGGTGGAGAAGAACAGATGCGGGACAAATCAAAATCATATCTTTTCTCGAAGGTGGGAGATTTGATTGTCAAGCAACCTCCAATATACTGGCCTTGGTAACAATAATGGTGATGTTGATGATGATGATGATGATGATGATGATATGATGATGACTATTGATGATGATGATATGATGATGACGACGACGACGACGACGAGCCTTCTTTCTGGATTTCTCTTGAGTGATCCCTAGTATCTACCTTATTGTAAATGGCCAACTGGGTTGTTTTCTGTCATTTTGGGTTCAAATCTCACTCTGACCACTGGCTGGATTTGTCTTGGGTGATCCCTCACTCAAATCCACCACTCTTTGTAAATAGCCAACTTGTTTGCCTCCTATCAGTTGGTCTATCCAATTGTACCGTGTTTCTGTCAAACTCGTAGATATTAGCTTCCCAGCTGCTCAAAAGTCCGATTATAAATAAAGTTATAATTATAATTATTATTGATATTATCAAGGCATTGTCACAAATAATGGTAATAGGACTGAGTAGAGTCCAATTCGGTCTGTAATCATACCAATGATTAACAAAATCGGACAACCATGAAATAATCATGATTACCAATTAATCATAGTCATTAAGAGTCACAATTTAAAATCATAATCACTACAAGTCACAATTAATCGTAATCATTGCAATTTCCGAAAAACAAAAAATGCACTTTGAAAATTGGTAATTTAAACAATAAAGTATCGTCACTTTGCTGAAAAAACTGGGGAAATAATTGAAATTTACATAGGGGAAAATATCTTTTGTAGATACATTGTCTAAAGTTACTAATTTCTCGATTTTGGAAAAGGCCCCTACTTTGAAGGGATAGTTGTTACGTTGCTATTATAGTGATTGTAATCTGTTCTGTGATTGGTGGGCTTAGCTGAAAGTACTTAAAATGATTGGCTCAAAAAACTGTCCGATTACAGGTGTCGGATTACTGACAACTATCCGATTACAATTTTGCAGATTAATTAGTGCAAAATATACAGCAGTTTATGCCCTAGTCATATTTGAGGAAATGGTAGTGATTGTGATTATATGATGATGATGATTATGATAATACTACTAATAATAATGATAACAATTTGTTGCGTGACAGTCCTGGAGGGTGAAGGTGTGGCCAAAGAACACTGTGTTATTGAGTACACCAAGAAGGACGTGTTTGTCGAACCCCTGAGCAGTATGTGTTGGGTGAATGGAGTTATAGTATCACAGGCAACCAAACTGATCCAAGGTAAATGTTCCATTGTGGCGTCTTAATGTAAATTAATCTCTTATTAACATAGGTTACTTAGTTATTTATCCTCTTCATGGCCAGTGATACATAACACTGAGTTAAGTCAGGGTGATAAAGGTAAAATATTTCAAAATTAAGAAAAAAGATTTCTCAGACGTTTTTAAAATTTAGTCTAAGTTATCAGGGGAAATAAATATTTCGACAAGAGATGTTTGGTTTGATACCTTTGTCTGATGGCAGAAATGATATTTCTGAATTTTTAATTTTAAGACACTTTGTAGTTCAGATTTACACAAGACTTTAGCATAAAATGTTTAATCATCCGTATAATTAGAGTACAAAGCTGAGGCATCGAGCGTGAGCCCTTATGCTCAGTAATTATCAATGATTCTTAGTGGTAAATTTTCCTGATTCTTGTATCTAGTATACGCACTAAGGAACGTTTTTCTTTCTTTACTTTCATTTTCAGTTTCACAGGGTTTTGCACAGATATTATTTCTTTCAAAAGCCTTTAGACGATGTATAATGCATTAACAACCAACAACAATCCACTCACCATCAAAAGCCGGGAAATTTTCCCGCCAAAAATTAGGACGTTGCCGACTTGCATATGGTCCCTTTTAACTTTTTACTTACAGACTTTCATTCCATCGTTGAAGAGCAAGTCGAACAAAATAGTAAATTATTAATAGACTTTTATCAACTTTAATCGACTTTTCCATATTTCTAGGCTCTTATTGTCAATATTTCTTCATTCTGCAGGGGATGTTCTTGTTCTTGGGAAAAATGAAGTGTTTAAATTCAACTTTCCAGTTGAAGCAGCCAAGTTAAGAGAGAAAAGACGTTCCTTCCATCTCAAGAAAGGGGTAAATAAAAGTTGTCTTTTTTTCATAATTAGTATCTCATCTTGCTTTAAATGCGTTTTACATAATACTTAAGAGTTATACTATAAGTTAAAATCTGAATACATAAACTGTATGCATATGCTGCTGAAAATAATAGCAAAACAGTTACTGTTCATCAGTAGGATACCTAAACAATGTGCAATTCTACAGTTGGTTTCGGCTTTATATGGTAGTATATAAGTGGAATCTTTCTTTATGTACGGGGCTATAACTGATGTCTTAAAACTGTTAGGGAAGCAAAATGAATTCATTCCTACGTTTTGGTAAAATGAAATTCTTGTAGCTCTAGCTTAAAATGTAAATAGTGCAGTTAGCTGTATTATGTGACACTCTTTAAAATTCTTTTTTTCTGGTATAAAAGATTTTAGAGGCTTGGATCTATGGACTACATCAATATAATTGCCAATTTTATGTGTAAAGCATTCAGAGAGAATGTCCTAGATTTGCTAGAAAAGTTCCTGAAAAGTCGTGGAAAATACTTGAATTTCACATTTGGTAAACAGTGGCAAGTTTTGTTCATCTACACGAGCAAATGTAAATTTTCACATAAAAATTGCTGTTGTTGTCGAGCTCTAGTCATTCTTTATATACGAAGCCTCGAACGCTTTATAAAACGTCACCTTCTTACACCACTTTCGGTCATAATAACATTTCTGTTTTAATTACACAATCTTTGTGAACACATTTCAATGTTTATTTAACACTCATTAAAAAATATTTAGTACTCATTTTATTCAGATGATCTGTGATCATTTTACAATCATTTTTTTTTGTAAAGATTCATTTGTTTCCTACCATGCTACTATTAGGTACAAATATCGTGTATTCCAGTAAGCTTTCAACAGTTACTAATTTTTACAATTTAGGAATCAACGGAATCCTTGTCAAGTTTTTATTCGAATTTTCGTGGAAGCGTTAGTGATCTGGCGTTGCGTGGCAGTCATGGAGATCTCAGTTTCCGATCCGAGTCACCGACACAAATCACTGTCGACTCAGGGTGAGTATATAACTAGAGTAATGATTCAATATGAAAGTTTGGAACTTGGTCGTATGATTTTATAGCAAAATATGACAATCGAACATATCGAGCGAGCAGACGCGAGACGTATGTCTAATGGGAATACACAAGACTTGGCTCCCAATGTGAGTCTCTGTAGCTCAGTGGGTAGAGCATCTGACCGGTAATCGGAAGGTTGAGGGTTCACTTCCCGTCAGTGAGCACTTAACTTGGTGAGCACGTTCTTTGAAAATTGAATAAATCGAGACTGAAGGAGACTAATTGTCTTCATATTAAAGACTTAAAACAATGTTTATGGCCCATATAATATCTGCTAGTCAGAATAGGGGAATGATCATTTTCATTGAGGTATCTCACCTGTTGTACAACTTGAGTAGACAAGAACTTAACCAGTGACTCGGCTCCCCATGTGAGTCTCTGTAGCTCAGTGGGTAGAGCATCTGACTGGTAATCAAAAGGTTGCGGGTTCGATTCCCGTCAGTGACTGAGTATTTTTTTTTGAAAATTCAACTTGAGGAACACCTTTTTAACGTTGGTAGAGTTGCCTTAATTTGATACAGTTATAGAATAAGGGTAGTATTTATCACATTGCTTAATTCTAAAAAAAAAAAAATAAGTCTTTCGATGTTAGAAATAGAATGTAGCAGAATTTCCATCAGTTGGTTTGTAGATTTTTCTGCACATACGTTGTTCTTATCAATATGTATTTTAATACTTGAAATAAAACTCGGATAAGAGTATTCTTATTCAATAATTTAACTATAGAATACTGCTTTAATGTTCAAAATTTGTAATTGTAATTTTAAAGCTTGTGTGGTTTAGTGGCAGAAAAGGTATTGTAAAGTCATTTAATATTGTGGTAAAATTTGATCCAAAGAAAACTTCATTAAACAGACCATCTCATACATTGTACTGTAATTACTTCAGCACGAAAAAAAAAAATAAGATGTAAGGAAAATCTATAAAGCAATTACTTACAATTCGATAAAAGCACGTGGTGATTTGAAAATATATTTGTTCTCATCGCTGAAACATAAATAACATATCTACATTCTAAGCGATAATTTTCATAATGGTTAAAGTTGGTATGTTTTCATAGAATTTTCTGTAGTTACTTCAGTACATTTAATAAAATATATTATGTCATGAAAATATATAAAGTGACTACTTTAAAGCTGATAAACGTTTGTGGTGAATTTGTAAGTAAATTCTCTAACTTTTTCTGAACGCATTTTGGTTTGGCTTGCTTGGATCATAACAGCTGTCATCCCAAACCATTATTGCGCTTGATCAGATAGAAAGTCAGAGACAATGTCTCTATATCGAGAGTGGTTTAGTCGTCAAGGCCTTTTTATGTACATGGGATCTTCCGACAAACGACTTGAGTTTGAACATAACAGAGCTAAAGAATCATAAAACCACATTTTCTTCTTTTAGATACGTCGCTAAGACAACGATCAGCTTGGTAAACACTTTCTTGTTTTCGTCGCAAAAACTGATAAACCACTTCAGCGAAAGCAAAGGACGCGTATGCTCGTTTTCGTGTACCGCTGGTCATTATACTGAAGGCTCAGAGGCTGCTAAAATCTGTCGTTAAAAGCAAGTCGAAGTGAAAGCTGGCTTGTACCACAGGCAGCCTAACTCCGGGCTCGCAGCAATTATTGTAATTACTCTTGTAATGATATTATGTTTTGATGAAATGAAACATAACAAAAAAATAACCAAGCCTGATGATGGTCATATTGATCGAAAACGCTAACTAAATAATCTTAGAAGTTAATTTTTAACTTCAATAGAAATTTCTAATTTTATTCAACCGAGAATCTAATTTCTTAACTTTTTGCTAAATCTTATGTATCTAAATTACATGGTTTTAGGTGTCCTCTTTGTAGGTTTTTTCTTGAATAGCCTCGTGCTTCGGCTGTCATTTAATTTCACTCATAACTTTTATTCTAATATGTTAATACTTCTGTCATTCGATTTGTGCTAACAGTGTCGAGGAAGATCTTGGAGAAGGTGTTGCATCAGACAGAGCCAACATTGATGAATTAAAGTACGTCCTTTATGTTCTTCATAGATTTCTCATTTCTTTTATTAGGGGAAACATCTATTTAATCAAGTTACTTGTTTTGATATATTACGATTTCTATTTCCTGTATTTTGCTAAGAGAAAACTTTTGGACGTTTGTTTGTTTGTTACATGCTGTCAAATATTGTAACTGATTGCTACTTATTTATAATCATATTTACAAAATAATGACATGTAAAAGGCGTTGAAATGTCATAAGCCCATTCTAGTACTAACTCTGTGGAACAACGAATGGCGTCTTGACAGGAAGTGGGTTATACAGTGTAATAACATTTTACAAATTTTTTAATAGCGTACAGTGACCTACACCTGGGAAAGGTATGATCATTCCCTGTTCCTTGGTTTCAGTTAGTATAAGTCATCTGCGCTTTGTTACCTTCAGAAAGGTGTCTTAGGGTACTCGCAATCAGCCATCATCATAGTGCGGTTGTATTCCTGGTGTCGTTTTTGTTAACTTTAACCCTGGGTTAAGCAAAAATTCAAGAACAATTTCTTCTTTAAGAAAAAATTAAGGATTCTATTAGAGTACTGTTTGTTTGGGTTTTCAAAAGATAAAAATTGTTAATCTCAAAATAACAGCTGAAATCCTTCCCTGTAAGGTTATAAACAATAACATGGGTTAAAAATTTAACCCTGTAACCCTGTCCCCTGTTGTTGTAAGAGCATTTGTTATATCTTTTAACATACGTAAGCTACAGTACTAAATTTTTAGTATAAACCTACTAACACTCTAACACGCATCCTGCATTCTGATTGGTTACTATACTAGAAGTCTATTTGAGATAGCCTACTAGTAGGGCGGATTAAAATAGTATGGATTTCCGTTTTGTTATAATATTAGAAGATTTCATCGATAATATAAGTTGTACATTCTTTTTTGACCGATTAGTAGGTTTATACTAAAACAAGGGGACCTCTCGGACTCATGGACTACAAGTTTGAATAGCTCATTCGGCCTACAGCCTCACGGGCTATTGACTCGTAGTCCATTCGTCCTCGAGGTCTATGATTGTTTAATAAAAAATTTTTTAAGGACGTTATGACCTTAGTGCCCATCGAACACGTTTACATAATGTCATTGTTATTGTTTTGTCATCAGATTGGCACATTTTGGGAAACCGGCTGTCGTCCTTGTTTTTTTAGGATGTAATTCTTACGATTTCCTTCTTGCTTGATAGGATTCAGTTATCAGACCTTATAGCAAAGCACAAGGAAAGCGAAGCTCGAAGAGTAGAAGTAGAGAAATCTTACCAAGAGGAAATCATGTGTAAATGGAAAGAAATTGAAGAACAAAAAGATATTATCCAAACGCTTCGGGAACAGCAAGATAGTAAAGCAGACGAAGCGCAAATTGAACTTGATAAAATGAGAACAATATTTGATGAACAGAGCATTAAGGACAGGAAATCTCTTGAAGAACAAATTAATCTTTTAGTAGAACTTAAGCACAAAGATCGCCATTTAGAAGAAAATGATAACAATGAAGTTACTGCTGATGAAAAAACAAGTATTATGTCATATTTGGAAGAACATTGGACTACAATTGAACAATCTGAACTAAAACTAGCAGAAATACAACTGCAAATGAATAAAGCCATAGAACAATCTGAAATAGATTTGTTGAAGCATACGGAAAGAATGAACTGGGAAAAACAAGAAGAGCTTAATGAAATTGATTTAGAGAGGAAAACATTAGAAGAACTAAATGCCAAACTTTCAGAGTCCTTTGCGACATCAGAAACAAATCTGAGGGAAAAGAAAGTTTATCTGGAAAATAACATTGAGACAGGATATCAACAGCTGAATGATGTGGAAAATGTAATTAAACTTTTGGAGGAACAGCAACAACATTTCTTTGAAAAATTAGAAATTGATCCGAAGGAAGTAAAGCGAAAATTACTGGAAGAACAAAGAACTGGAAAACATAAACTAGATGAAGTAAGAGAGAAAGTTTTGGTCTTCGAGAAAGAGATTCAAAACGGATTGGATGGCGCTGAGAAAAGTAATCTAGAACAGAGATATCTGGACTTAGAGAGCGAGCTACAAAATTTGTGTTGTTTCAAAAAGGAAAAACAGGAAACTGTTGATGGGTCTAAGAAGGAACTTTCTGGATTGATATCCAAAGTTGAAAAGTCCCGTAAGGAACTTCTTTCAAATGAAGAACAGCTGTTAAGAGTAAGACAACGGTACTTTGCGTGTGAGAAGAAACATGACGAAAATCTTGAAACTAATCTTGATATTCTTAAAAATGAAAGGAACGCCAAAATGGACGAGCTAATGAATGAGAGGGAGCGATGCGTTGTGTTGTTACAGAACGAGTATCAACGAATGGAAGATGCGGTGTCAAATGCATGTGATATAACAAGTGTTGAACAGGAACTTTCTGTAAAGAAGGTCCTGGAAGCTCAGAAACGTGTTGTTATGTCATTGATCAAGGATAAACGAGATCAAGTGGAAACAGGTGGGACTGCTAACGTATTAGATTATCTGACGCGTCGTGCGAAATTTGAGAGAGAGCAAGAGAGAATGATTGAACAACAAAAGAAAGTTTCCGAACACATTTTAGCAGATATAAGGGAAAAGGAACTTACTGTTAAGAAATTGACGAGTCAGCGAGATCAGTTTCATTTTGAAAGAGAAAAGGAAAGGTTGGCAATTCGGAAACGAATTCAGCGCATTGAAAGAGCAAAGTCGGTAGATGATATTCAAAGCGAATACACCCTCGAATTTTATAAAGAAGAATCTAAGAAGCTGAGAGAAGCGTTTGAACGAGTTACGGAAGCCGAAACAAGGTATGTAATTCAGTTATCAAAAAATTTGCAATATATTCAAATTTAGAATACTTGAAAAAAAAATAACTGAGTTACTATACTTTCAACTTCTCGATTAATTGATTATAAAGTAGTAAAACAATTAATTTATTGTCAACTTACAGTCACTATGTTGGTTACAAGTCATGTTTTAATTAGACAAAAATGAAAGAAATAATTCACTGGCTTCAGACATCGATATTTGTTGACTTTTTTCTTGTCAACTTTAACTTTAAAACTGCTATTTGAATCAGTCAATTGTTGTAAACTTGGCCCATGTTCCCTCGCGGTCAGCTAGTTTGATTGTTTGTCATTTTAGCCTGCGGAAAAACATCTCTTGCCCGTGATTACACGCGATACCATAATCTCATTACCAGCTTCCTATTCAACGACCTAAAAGGTTGGGCACTTTGTCAGAAAACTTGTCAGAAATGACGTAAATTAACCATCCTCAAATTAACCAACTTAACTTTTCAAGCATTATCTATTGTCACCTATAAAAGTTTGCTAAAAGTTTGCAAAAACGTGGACGTTTACATAGAGATACGGGAAATGTAAGTTATTGCTGCAAGCGAGCAAGTAGCAACACTAATCGTATCGTGCTGGATTTGGCCATGTAGGTTTGAGCACGAGTTTAATATCCAGTTCTGATCTCGATTTGTGGTAGGGCTGGCTGGCTGTCGAGGGATGGATTTTTTTGTGAACACAGAGTACAATGGTCAGCAGTTACTGTGTCATTTGATGACGTTTATCGTATCGTGCTGGATTTGGCCGAGTAGGTTTGGGCACGAGTTTTAATAGCTAGTTTGATCTCGATTAGTGGACGGGCTGGCTGGCTGGCGAGCAATGGATTTTTTTGTGAACACAGAGTACAATGGTCAGCGATTACTGTGTGATTTGGTGCTTTTTTCAAGATGAAAGTTTTAACGATTTCATCAGGTCAAACGCTATATTATATGTTTGTGGAAGTGTCCATCAAGCTGGTCGTTGACTGAGACGTATCTAGAGGAGGACAACGTGCTTTAATGATTATTTAGCTCTCTTATTTATTTTCAAATCACCACGTGCGTTTATCGACTTGTAAGATCGATGAACCGATTTTCGAAAATAGTCTTCCCACTGACGACCTAATTATTTTCTAAAATATTTTTTTCTTAAATAATGGATTCCACGATAACTTTACTTTTCGCAAGTTAAACTTTTTTCTTGTTTTTTTTTCTCTAAAAAATAGCGAGATGAAGGAAAACACAGCATGTTCTTGATGTTGCTTTATATAATGTTATTTTTCATTAGATAGCATTAGCTATAGAACGAGGGGTTTCTTTTTGAGCAAAGAACGGTGAAAACGTGGTTAAAAACAGTGTACATGTAGTCTTAAATTTTCCTGTTGCGGGTGGAAAATGGGGAATACCGGATATGTCTCTAGATGACTTAATCATAAAACTTGGTCGTCTTTCTGACGACCTCTTTCAAAAGTTTATTGAAGACCCTGATGAGTTTTGGAAGTTGAACAGTGTAACATTTTCAATAGTTTGGCTCATATGGCATTGATACTTTAGTCCTCTCACCGCCTACAATAAGGATTGCCGATACTGTAGGAAGCAATATTTGTTGCTTGTTTGCTTGTATATTTTTTTGTTCAATTGAAATGGAGGAATTCTTCTAGATTAACATCAGAAGTGCGAGAGAAAGAAGCCGTCTTGCTGCAGCTAGAAGCCACTAGAGCAAAGTTATTAGACGTTGAAGAAGATCACGAGGACAGTGAAAACAGAGTGAAGGAGCTCGAAGCATTAAGACAACAGAAGGACGCACAGATTGCCGAACTCAGGAAACACATTGAAGATGAGAAGAGAAAGTACTTAGAACATCTTAAGTAAGTTCCAGTATAATCTACTGTCATGTAGTGTTCTGTTCAATATTTCTTTTTTCTTGAGAAAATCTCAGTTGGTTATTATTTAATGGTCCATCATTTACTTGTATTTTTTTGCTAACTTATTTATTTAAATTCTTCTTTTGTAAGTATTGAGAGTTGCCCACAGAATACAGTAGTGAAGAATCAGTCAGTTTCTTGCCTAAGCCAATCAGAGACGCGTACAGTAGTTTTTTACATCCCGTTGTAATCAATTTGGCATAGCCCAAAAACATGCAAATGCCTTTGCTTCATTTTTAATATTGGTCTTATCACATTTTAGTCAGCTTGGTTTGCGCATTTGGTATTATCTCTGCTCACAACAACGAGGTCCTAGGTTCGATCCCCGGCTAGGTTCGATCCCCGGCTCTGATGAGATTTGAATATTTGCGTTACCTTCTTTATCACCAAACATTGTCTAATGGCGGCATGGTTAGCACACTTGGTATAAGATCTCTGCCTTCCTCTGTTGAGATGTGAATATTGTGAAACCTTCTTTATCACCAAACATTGTCTAATGGCGGCATGGTTAGCACACTTGGTATAAGATCTCTACCTTCCCACCACACGATCCTCAGCTCTGTCGAGATGTGAATATTGTGAAACCTTCTTTACCACCAAACATTGTCCAATAGCGGCGTGGTTAGCGAAGTTGGTAAGATCTCTGCCTCCCAACCACAAGGACCGAGGTTCGATCCCCGGCTCCGCCCAGATTTAAACATGTATCTGTGAGACCTTCTTTACCACCAAACATTGCGTAATGGCAGCGTGGTTGGTACAGTTGGTAAGATCTCCGCCTTCCAACCATAAGGTCCCAGGTTCGATCCCCGGCTTTGCCGAGATTTGAATATTTGTGTGACCTTACTTGGTGCAGTTGGTGAGATCTCTGTCTTCCAACCACAAGGTCCCAGGTTGGATTCCCGGCTCTGAGAAGATTTGAATATTTGTGTGACCTTACTTGGTGCAGTTGGTGAGATCTAGAGATGCTTTCAAACCACAAGGTCCCAGGTTCGATCCCCGGCTTTGCCGAGATTTGAATATTTGTGCAATCTTATTTACTGCCTAAGGTAACTCAACTTTCCATCCTTCCGAGGTAGGTAAATGAGTACCAGCGTCTGTTGGGAGCTAACCTGCGATGGATTAGTGTCCCGTCCAGGGTCAGATTGACTCTCATTCTCTTAACACTACAGAAACTGGAGGTAAGTGCCGGCTCCATGGGCCGCCTGTCTCGTAAAGGATCATTTTTAGCTTTTCAAGATATAAATATTTTGGTAATTTATTGTTGTCAGTTTGTTTGTAAAATATTTTGCACCATAAGAACAAGGATTTTTCACCAGTTTGCATGTGGGGTATCTATAGTAAAATAAAACACAAATAGCTATCACAATTTTTGTGTATAGATCCTAACTAATCAACTCTAACGAGTTCTAAGGGTATCTTAACGAGTTCTAAGCGAAATATAAGAATCATATTT
>JAOBAY020066047.1:0-10000 GCA_025331085.2 Zoanthus sociatus
ATATGTATATTTTTAATGTAAAGCGCCTAGATCATATTTGTATAGGCGCTATAAAAATGTATTATTATTATTATTATTATTATTATTAACTTATGATATGTCCCAAAGTTGAGAGCACAGTTTATCTATTATTTTGGTCCTTAAACTATTTTAACAGTTTAACCAGCATCTCTCAAAGAATAATGGAGTGTGGCTATTTTGTTTACTTATCTTCAAACTAATAAGGAAATTTAAAGTTTATTTGGGAAGTTGATCGCAAAATTAATCTCCGGTCCATTCTGATCCGAAAATTCAGTGTTTGTTGAAGTAGGGGCAGTTTTGTATGGTATATTTAGAAATTTTTATTTCACCTATATATATTGAGTTTATCAATGAAAACTGAGCTTTATCATTTAGTTGGTGTAGGTTTAGAAATACAAAGACAAAGTCAAAAAGATAATATCAAAATGAACGGTCAGCGGCGGTCGACCGCTCACGATGGTCGTGTTTCTTTGCTCTCTATACTTTCCCTGTTTATGGAGGTTAGAATTTGATTATTTTTGTTAAAACTTTACTTAAAAATTGTAATATATCGATCAGCTAAAAAGGAAGGAAGGGAAGTAAGATAACAGAGGAGCTAGAATCTAAAAATTTTGAAACACTTGTGCGCGGAAGACAATTCACGTTGTGCCAAGAAGTCAAACAAATCAAGAGAGGGTATGAAGAACTGAGGTGAGAGCTGTCTTCACTTCGAAGTATAGTTTCAGAGTATACTAAAAATATTGAAGCATTACAAGTCAAAACCGATTCTTTCAATTATAAGTATGCAGGAAAAGACTGAAGGAGAACTTCATGAAACAAGCATTAAACTTGAGGAAATGGATACGGCCTTCAAAGATTACGCTAGCAAACTTTGAAGTAGTAGGATAGTAGAACTTTATTGCCTTTGGAACGACATTCGCGTGAATCTAATCTAAGGTTTTATGGGATCCTTGAGACATTCAAAGAAGACTGCATCGTGAAATTGAAAGATATCTTAAATGCTAATCTGTGCTTGCATCCACAAATTGAAAATGCTGATCGTTTTGGAGGTCACCGAAATTATGGTAAACCCAGACCGATTATTGCGAAATTTCCTTGTCGTCCGGAAAGACATCAAATCTTCATCAAAAGAAAAGAGTTAGCAAACGGGATATGGATCTCGGTTTAAGGGCACGTTGATAGATTTCTATGTCGTGCTCTATCTCTTCTCAATCCTCCATTGATTCTAATTTTTTAAATTCATTTATTCATTTATTATTGTTAAAATAATGCCTTGACTATAGTTATGTAATAACCTATGAAAGAGATGAAAACAATGAAAATGAAATAAAATGAAATAAAATAAATCGAAACGAACATAAATATAAGCAATGAAAGCAACAAGATTAAAATGGAGTGATGAGTTTAAAATGGCGGGAAAGACACCACAAAGCTCAGGGAGGAGTCACCACCCACAACTGGTAAAACATGCAAAATATGCAGTTAAGTGGTTACCAAAATCAAATGGAATTTATACGGAAACGTTGGATTATTTGGACAAACGAAAACAAAATTCAACTAAGAGAGCTATTAATAGAATTTCGGCTATATTATATCAAACAAAGGGAACAGAAATGATCCAGTTATTTTATGCATTTTGTTTGTATACATTTCAGGGACAATTTTGTTACTTACAAGATTTTTTTTATAAAAAAACAACTTTATAAGAACTACGAGGTTAAAACTGGCCGAATGTTTTAAGAAGCAATTTAAGAACAAACTCAAGCTGAAGCTTAGAAAAACGTGAAAGTGTTTTTAGTTGAAACTTAACTGAATGTTGTTTATTTACGTTCGCAATGTGCACAGTAAAAACACAGAAGCATCGTTTGCCATTTATTAACATTGTCCCAGACGATCAACATTGTGTTTCAATGCCTTGTCTTTTTGTTTTGATTTCTCATTATTTCAAACTGCTCACAGAAATAAAAACAAATTGAGAAGCTGAAGCGGCCAAAAAAATAAGCCTCGGCAACATTTACTGGTTGTTATAATAGAAAAATGAGTCTACCGTTTAATTTATTCAATTTATGATGCACTTTGGTCGAGTACACACTTTATCTTTCTGGCCCTTAAGCTTCTTTAACAGTTTAACCAACATCTTTCATAGAATGTTAGAATACAGCTATTTCGTTTACTTATTTTCAGACTGATAATACTGAAATTCTAAAGTTTATTTGGGAAGTTTAGTATAAGATTTACTTTGATCTGTTTTAATGAAGTAAGGGCAGTAGAAATATCACTTAAAACCAGTCGTACAGTTTTTCAATTGTTTTTCCATTATAATTCAATATAATCTTTTCATATTTCATATCAAAAAGCGCCAACCATAAGCGTTTGTTCCAAATACTTGAAAAGATCAAAAAATGTTTTACAAAGAAGGTAAAAGAAAAACGCTTCGTAATATTTTTTGAAAATGATCTATGAATGCATTAACCAGAAACAGGAAAAAGCACAAACATGTTTATGCAAAGCAACAATTATTACCGGTTGTAAACAGCGGCTGTACCTGTTGTAAACAGCGGCAGTACCGGCTGTTAATTTTTAAATCCAAGAACATTTTTTGACTCAATATTTGCAAAGCGATTACACTGTACACCTTTGTGTTTTTGTTTGTTTGTTTGGTTGGTTTGGTTTAATTTGTTTTTGGTTTGGAGGAAATTTTGTCTAACTGTAAGTGATAACAAAGAAAGACACCTCAATTCTAAAACGAGCAAGTATCTTTTTTTATGCAAAGTAAACCGGTGGCATTAATTTTTAACCATAGATTTCTATTCATTATGCTAGAATTACTCCACAAATACGTTTTTCTTATTTGGTGGAAACTTCGTGCTAGTTTAAGGGAATAAGGAAGAAAGAAACCTTGATCTTAACTAAACACTTAAGTTTTTTATGACTGCCCAAATCTCGTTTTCAATCTGCGTTCTCTTGTCCTTGGCTGAAAGTCTGAGCAAGTGCTGTAATTCTGGATTCCCCAACCATCCAGTTGATTTGTTTTGGGCCAAAACAAAGAGAGTATATTAGAATATTCAGTAATCCAATGAATTTAACGGGCTTAAAGTTTTGTGAAGGCGATGGCTTGGTCTTTGTAATAATGTGGTTTGTTAAGGTTGAAAGCGTGAAAAAAAGATTAGTTTATCATCCTAATATATATCAATTCTACTAAAAAATGCCATTTTGGCGAGCGCTTTCTTTTTATCTGTTATATTTTTTCTTGGTCTGTCCTTTTCTTGCCGTAGCTAATTTTAAAGCAATGAAGAGTCAATAAACTCAACATGAATTACACTCTTTTCTTTCTATAAGAATGTTCTTTTTCCGGCCCAGGTTGCATTATTTTTCTGCTGATTTTAGGGTGAAAATATTCTTGTTTTATTCTTAAATTCTGAATACTGCACATATGTATTACATGTTCCGTTCATCGAACTGTCATTAGCAATGAACATTTTGCTATTGCTAGTGTAGATGTTTTCCTTTTGTTGGCTAGTTTCGCCGTTAAGAGAAAGGAATAGTTTTATACGGTTAAACTTTAAATTGTATTGTATAGTTACAGATGTTTCAACAGACAAAATTATATCAATCCTTTTCAAAATCTCAGCCTCGGCTTTATTCTTAAAATATTCTTAAAATTTCGCAAGTTTCAGTCTTGATATTTTTATAAAATATATTCTTATAAAAGAAAAGAGTGTATATTTATACACAGTTTGGGAAAAAAGCAAAGTCTCGACAAGTTTTTGACACAAGACGTCCTAGCTCATAGTTGGATATATATTTCAATTGCAATGTTAAAGTAAAAAAAAAAAAATCAGTACTACTGAAATCTCAATGCTTGTCCATAAACGCATTTTCATAAGATCAACTTTATAGGAGCAATAAGGCTCAGAATGGCCGAAAATTGTGTGGGAATGGCTTGTATAAGGGCCCTTATACTGGCATTTTATATTAGAGGTGTTATATATGTGAAATGTTGTATAATGAATGTATATTTCTTCCACCATCATTACACATACCCAGAGCCAATAAGTAGGAGCGAGCAACTCCCATACTAGACCTATGTCACGGCGTTTTCACGGACTGGTTTATTTTTAGATCGCTAATCGCAGGAAATTTCAGTAGAAGTTCCGATCTCAGAGGAATCAGACAACTCATACAAACTTCCGGTGATGTCATTGATTAAGCATGGACGCATGTGGTTGGTCTGAATTGGCGAGAACTAAACTAAAAATAAGTCTGTTCGTGAAAACGCCATGAGTCTAGAACATGGAAGGTGCTCCTACTTACGGGCTCCTGCACATACCTAATATACTTAAAATGTAAGGGATGTGTAAGAGTGTAATACATACCTAATATACTTAAACTGTAAGCGGGGTGTGTAAGAGTGTTTAAGGTAAGATAAGTATAATGATCCTTAAATATTGTGCGATATGTTCGTTACACCATCATTACACATACCTTACACTTAAAATGTAAGGGAGGTATAAGGATGTTTAAGGTAAGATAAGTATAATGATCCTTAAACATTGTGCGATATGTTCGTTACACCATCATTACACATACCTTATACTTAAAATGTAAGGGAGGTATAAGGATGTTTAAGGTAAGATAAGTATAATGATCCTTATACTTTATTGTTCAAATAGGCAATACATGCGTAACGAACTGCTGTATAACCAGAAGACAGAAATTGCAGTAATACTTTGTGAGAACAATCACATTAAAGCACCCAAATTTACACTACCAGGTCTCAAACATATCTCAAAAAACAATTGCTGGGTTGCACCTGACGTCATGGCGGCCAATTTGGATGAAACTTAACAAAATAATTTTGATTATTTCTTTTGTTTTGGACTCCAACATGGCCGCTACGTTTATTGTCTTTTGTGTCTCTTGGGAATGCTTGCAAACCAAGAATCATTTTAATCTCTATTATATATCATAAACTAAATATGAAAAGGTGATTTTACCCCCTAAAACTAGTGTAAACATGATGCAGCCAAATTTTTTGATTTCTTGCAAAGGTTTTCTGAAGGTTGAAATAAATTTTGGAGTACGGGCTGTTTCTGGAGCTTCTAATCTGCATTGTGAAACCCAATTCTATCAATCTATGCATCATTTTTTTTCAGTGTTCGGGGATGACTTTAAAATACTGAAGCATAGTTTTATTTGAAGGTATTTGCAATGCTCATTGCCGTCAACAGAATCTCGTACCATTGTCAGTTCAAAGAAAACAATAATACAATAATCGAATATTTATTAAAACTGTTAGCTTCAGACAGGGTGTTTTTCAAGTATTCGCTTCAACTTAAACGTAAAGATTGTATCAAACATGGCATTATTTTGTTGAAAGACGAAAGCCTTTTTTTTTATTGTTGATCTGCTGAAATTGTAATAATTGCAAAACAACATTTGCTCAGTTTATGTCATCATTTGAGACGGAAACTCTTCATTTGCAACTGCTGAGTGGTTAAACTCTGCTTTATATCCTCATCAGTACTAGTTAGGGGATCAGCTTCAAAAGTAGCCGCACCATTGGTCAAACCACCCGTTAGATCCCTTGAAGTCGGCTATCTGTAGTTGTCTCGCATAAGACATCATAAGGCAGCTGTCTTACTTGTTAGAGCCACAGGCAGCCCAAGCTCAGTAACTGTTATAATACTAGTAAAGGTACTTCAAAATTTTATAAGACTTTGTATGAGAAATTATAAGTTTTGCCGCCGATCGTAAAAAATCAATCGAATTGTATAGTAGTTTGATTGATGTTCTTTTTTCCCTCCAGCGAACCGATTTTGGGTTCTTGCGAGTGGTTTGTAGGTAGCTACTATATAATTTAGGAAGGTAGGAAACTTCTAAACTGACGGTCAACTGTCAAACCGGCACAACAAAATCCCTCCAAAAATCTTTCACTTACCTTTCGAAACCCTACTTTTTCCATAAACAGAAAGCAGAATACTTTCACCACCGCAGTTGTGATGGTTCCATCGCATTTCAAAATGAACTAAAACTTCAAACTTTTTTCCGTGAAATCGATATATCTCGACTGGCTTAGATCCACCATCTCGAGAACTTCATTAAAATTCAAACGTGGAGGTGAGAAATTATCCTATCAGCCAGAGAGGGCAGCGGCCTGTTGTTCAACAATTTTGAAACATCACATCCCCTGGGTCCGGTCAGTTTTGTAGTTTCTTTGTTGCCTGTGACCAATCAAAAATGTTTTTGAATGGTCCGTTAGGGGACTCTTTGACTTCTCATCATTTGGCCACTAACGGCATAAACTCATTGTCATCGAGTATTTTTTATTCAATTTAAAACAGAATTTACAATTAAAAGCTGAATAACTGTGATAAAAAAAGGAAATGTTTTGACTTACTTACGTGGCTTTCAACTGGTTAGCAACTGAAACAAACTTGATAAAACTGAACTATTGAACGAATTTGTCTTTGGGTAAAATATTACATTCGGTAAAACTAGTTTCAGTCCTGTCGCAACATCTTTAGATTCCCTGAGGGTATATAATGTATTTCAGTTCTTATGAATCATTATGGTATCGTTCTGACGGATAAATAACCACAACTTTGGTGACTAGTCTTGAGTATTTGCTGACTGATGTCTTAACTTTTACGTTCCTGACCTTTCCGTTGTCTCCGGGTGCACATCAATGACTCTGCCTATGAGCCACATACCACGAATACCTTTGGGGTCTGGTATCATGACTACATTGTTACATTAAAGATTTCTTCTCTGGCTGTTCTGTTTACGTCTGGGCAGTAAACAGGGCAATACGTCTCTCGTCCAACATTTCCAAATTGAGTCAACAATTTTTTGCACAAACTCCACTCTTTAGATGATGCCCTTCCGAGAAGCATATCGTTTGGACAGATATTAGATCCATTATCGGGACCATTAGGAACTCGTCCTATTGGACATTTGTTGAGGAGGTTTGCTACTTCTTGTGGGTTAATGTACAATACAAAAGGTGCCAGTTTTTGGTTACCAATGGCTTTCCTCAGGAGACAATAATGATTCGGCACAACTATTTTGTGTGGGGCACTGGGTGTAATAAACTGCCATTTCATTCCCTTCTCTGCACAGAACTACGAAGCTGCTCTGTCATCCCACCCTTTCATAATTTCTTTCAGTTTGCGATCAGCTCCAACAAACTGTGTCCCATTATTGCTCAACCGTACCATGGATGATAATCCTCTTACAGCAAAAGCCTTCGAAGTTCTTGAATAAGTTTCTTTGCTGTCAAATCTACAACTAGCTCAAGATGAACAACTCTTGTATTTAAGAAGGGAAAGGTAGCTCCATGATACTTGGCAGTCCTATTGTGGCTAATCTTGACATGGTATGGTCCGAAGTAATCACAGGATGTGTGATGGAATGGTGGTGTGAATGGGGCTAAACTGACGATTCCACTTTCATTTTTGTACGGACTGAGCTGGCAATAGTCTCCTCTATCAATACCACTTTTGACGTCTTCCTGCGCTTCAGTCTGCTTCTTTCAACTCTTGTACCGACATTGAACCGTCTCTTGCCCCTGCAGACTCTGATTTCTTTGCAAGGCTGGAGGCATTATGAATAAATCTCTATGTGTATGCTGTAACTCTTATCAGTTTCCTTCAGTTTGAAAACGTCTTGCGTCCAATCACATCTGCGCTAATTTTCTTTGTCGCATAATTGACTTGAATTTTTTGGCATTTGCTTTCAATTTCACTCTGATTCGTCACCCTGCATCTTTTTGGCTATTCCTCTTCTAGAAGGTACAGAAACTTTGAACCCTGTTGCCATCTTTTAGACAATTCTTTTACTGAAATTTCTCGCGAAACGTAATCTTTTCCATTTTGCTCAGTAGGAATGTGCCTCCACCAGTATGGGTCACAGCCCTCCGTATTTTCTCTACCCTGGCAGCCACAAAGGGATCTAGTCTTCTGGCTTGATTCTGAGTCCACACAGCTTGAATTGCACTGTCCGTGAAAAATACTATTTTCTCAAACTTTGATTTTGATTTTTCTCGGATAGTTTTGCTTAGTCTGCTTGCTAATACCGCTGCTTGCAATTCAAAAGGAGAGATCGTAAGTTCTTAAACAGGGACCTTCGGTATAAAAGGCTCAGAACCAGGTTCTGACCAAGTTCAGTTGTCAATCAAACTCAGACGAGTGCGGATCTCGGACTTGTTCCACTGAAATTTTGTTCTCTAAAGCAATTTTACATCCTCAGACGGATTTTATTTTTATAGAAATGGACAACAGAAAAATCCTAGTAAGTAAAATGCAAGTAATTCCCAAATTTCCAGGGCTCCGCACAGGTTAAAAAATTTAGTATTATGTGGCTAGTGAGAGGAAAAATTTACTAGCCAGTCATAGCAATTTAGTAGCCATAATTATATTGTCGGAACATCTTTTCTGCACAACTATTAACTCTTAATTCAACATGAAAAAAATGTATTTGTAAAAATTTGACAGTGAAATGTTGTCCAGTCCTCGACAACTTTTTAGCCACAACAAAACGCAAAAAGCAAACCTAAACATGAAAAACTGTACAATATTCACTCTGAAATCATGCAACGTCTAATTCCTCAGTGACAAGTTCTTGGGAAAATATCAAAATTTGGCACTTAAACAATCTGATTGTCAGGTAGTTGTGACTGTTCAGCAAATTGGTGGGGCAATGTAACAGACTAAATAGCACTTTTAGTCGACCGACAGTGTCCACAGATGATTCGTTACAGTGTTAATGTCCACCGACCATTTTTGTTGGCCTGGGTGCCCTAATCTCCTCTTCTTGTTTGCCATCCACATGCCAACACTTTCATCTGGAATGAATTCTTCCAGTTCTGGACCCTCAGCACTGATAAGCATCAGGTCAGACAGCCTCTCCACACTCAAGGAGCTTCTGGTATCAGATTTGATCCCCTTCTGGGCTGAAAATGCTCGCTCATATTCAGCAGAGCTTATTGGTAACACCAACATAATTTCAACCAAGTACAGCACGTTAGCAAACTCTGACATGTAGGGTTCCTTCGTCAACATGATCTTCCATAGACCTGCATAGCTCTTACCATGAAAAGAGTTCGACACAAGGACTTGCAACTGTCTCCATTCAGCTGGAACAGCCTCAATGTTGCATCCAGCAGCCTCAAGAGGAACTTGAAACCAGCTGCACAATGTGCTAACTTCCTGGATTCCAAACTCTAGAAGCTCTTTAGATGAGAGAGGCCATGAGTCGTGATGGAAGATTTTGAAAGAGCTCACTGCCTACTTTGCCTGTTGATCCTTATTTGAACCCAGAAGATTATCAAATCTAGCCTTTAGTTCCTTGACAGTCACATCAGTGCTTTTCTCAATTGCCTGGTTGAGTGAAACATTGCTCCCAGATCTACCTGCTGCTGAGCCACCCTTCAGTTCAATACACTGGAACACCACAGTTGTGTCATCATCTGTCTCCTGCTCTTCAACACAGACTTGAAACTGCTGCAAAGCCCCACCAGCAATAGGGTGCTCTTTCATGGCCTGGATGGTGCCGATGCATGTCGTAATGGACGAAATGGCAGTGGGAAGGATAAGTGCCTTTGTCTGTAGTTTCAAGCTCAGTGATGCAACTACTCCAAACATCAACCATGAAGTGCAGAAACTCGACAAACTTCGTTGTTGTCATAAGTTTGTATAGTTTCGCAGCTCTACTTTTGACATCAGTATTCTTATTACTTGAAGCAAGGCTTTCCATGCGCATACAAACTGCTGCATAGTGGCCATAATTTTAGCTAGATCTCCATCTTTCTTCCCTTGAAGAAACACCTGCAGGGCCCTGTCAACATGCGGAACCCATCTTGTTCCTTTAACTGGTACTGGACTGTAAATTCTGGCATCCAGTTCTTCACCAATAACAAGCAACTCTCGCTTGTTTTTTGGGCTGTAATGATATGTTTTCCATACAAGATGGAGACAAT
>JAOBAY020066058.1:0-12293 GCA_025331085.2 Zoanthus sociatus
CTAGAATTTTCCACGAGATTGTGTGTTCAATGTTTTTGTCCTTTAATGACCAGATATGTTTGCTTAGTTCGGTTGAACAAAAATTCAAAAGCAATATAACCACTACAAACAAACTCCAGAGAGTTCCTCTGTAGTTCTGGAACAAGCTAGCATGGACACTACTCCACAAGATAAGGAATCGTCACAAAGCTATTATGACGTACAAGTGCTAAACAAATAAACTGAGGGTATAGGTGAAGGCTTTGTGCAACATTACAAAATATAAAATCACTGGGTTTTTCGACAAAAGTGAAGGTTCAACATTTTTCCCATGTGTAAGTATTACAATACAGCAGTCTTGACTAAAATACGATAATAGAAGCATTATGCAAAATTCTTCTAGCAAAATTAGATAATAGTCTTAAAACTTTTAATGATGAGAAAAATTATATTAAAACAGTGAAAAAACTTTTAAAAAACATAAGACCCAGTTTCAACAAGATTTCATACAATTCCATGCAAAGTGATGTTTCACTAAAACTGATTTGATTTTGGGAAAAATACCTTGGTAGCACTTTGTTTTGGAAACATACATAAAATACTTTTATTCTAACATTAAATGATGACATACTAACCTCAGCCTGTAGATTTTCCAAGAACAGAATATGAAAAAAGAAAAAAGTATCAATAATTTTAATTATGAATTATTATTCATATTTAAAATAAAAATAAGACAAATGGAAGGAATAAAATAAAGAGGCTATTATCATAACCAATAATTCTATATTCAACAATACAATAGAAGTTATCATATTAAAGACTAAGATAACATATATATGTACTTTGCCATTTCCATATTGTCTATAACAGATTAATATTCAGGGCTTTGGTTTTACGTAAAAATAATTTTTTATGCAAAAAGTAAAATGTGGGTGCATTAGTGTGGGCATCACTGAGACACATGGGAATGATAGGAGATACATGCCTACTTTAAATGACAGCAACTTAGTTTTAATGCCAGTATTCAACTTCTTTCACGTTAAAGAAAAACTTAAGTCTGTTTAAATTGTTGCATTTAGAAGACAAAATATGGAATTTTTTTATATATCAAATTGAAATTTAAAACAAAATGAAATGAGCATTTTATACTTAGGACACTTGACCTCTTCATTAATAATCCTGTCCTGCCATCCTATTACATGATCACAACTCGCTAGTAGTCTATCCAGTTTATTTGTTAGTGGCCAAGTTTCTGCAGCATACAGCATTGCAGGCCTCACACATGCACAGTAAACCTTTGCTCTTTCTTCTACATGGTGGAATGCTATGGTTTACTAGCAAGCTTGCCAATGCTCTCCATTTACTCCAAGCACAAGATATCCTATCCTTACTGCTGATTCTACCCTTATCCACATGAAATCACATCAGCAAGATAATGAAAGCTGTCCACTGTTTCTAGACTATCTTCTCCCACTTCTAATCTCTGTGGCACTACCACAACCCCTCCTAAAACACACACACACACACACACACACACACACACACACACACACACACACACACACACACGTTGGACATCTATGCTACCCCTATTACACAGTGGTGTAGCACTAAAATTGACCAAAGGAAAGTTTTTTCAGTTGTCGACCCTAAGGATGAGTTTCTCCATGTTATCTTAGATGAGCCTTCAAGTTACCTCACAACATTCTGGACTCCATATGGCCAATACCGTTGGCTACAAATGCCCTTTGGTATAAAGTTTGCTCCTGAAGAATTCCAATGTGGACTTGATGAGTGCATAGAAGGTCTGTTCCACATAACAGCAGTCCACAATGGCATAATATATGGATCAGGTGACACAGAGAAAGCTCTTAAAAGTCACGATGCAGCACTTGCAGCCTTGCTTGACAGATGCAGACAGCGTGGACTAAACCTTAATGAAAAGAAACTTAAGTTTAAACTATACAAATTCACTTACCTCGGACCTGTCCTCAATGCAGATGATATTATGACTGATGCAGTTAAAGTCCAAGCAATAGTGATATGCCACAACCTTCAGACATTGCCAGTATTCAGTGATTTACTGGTCAGGAGTAGTTACTTACCTCACCAAATTCCTTCCACAGCTCAGCACAGTAACAGAGCCCCTTGATCATCTAACTGATAAGAACTCTGTGTTTGACAGGCTACAGCAGTTTGATGAAGCTTTTGCAAAGATAAAAAGACTCATCACAACAGCACCAGCACTGCATTACTACAATGTCAACAAAGAGATAACAAGTGAATGTGATAGTTAAGATGTAGACTTAGGCCCTGCCATCACCCAAGGGGGACACCCAATTTCATAAACCTTGAGGAATACAGTACACTACAGGCACTGCTTGAGAAATCATGTACTGGCCAAGAATGACTGCAGATCTAACTGAAGCAGTTCAGAGATATCCTACTTGCTAAGCACAACCAGCTGAGCAAAAGGAACCTATGATGTCTCATCCAATCTCCACATACCCATGTTAAGCCATAGGAAGTGATTGCTTTGTAGCAGGAGGACATCACTATGTTTTACTAGTACTTAGACTTGTACTCTGATTACATAGACATGGGTCCACTAACAGATTTGTCAACAGAATCTCTTGTATGACAGCTTAAACCAATTTTTGCAACCCATGGAATACCAGCAGTACTTATAACAGAAAATGGCAGCAACTGCAGCTCACAGAGATTTTACTAACTCATTTGAAATCTGTCATGTCACTTCCAGCCTTCACCACCACCAGTCTAATGGAAAGGCAAAATCAGCTGAATCATAAAAGGTATTGTCAAAAAGGAACAGAAATATGGAAAAGATATATGGAAAGCAATCTTAGAATGACAAAACTCACCTTCCCCAGGAATGTCTAGTTCATCAGCTGAGAGACTTATATGTATGTCACATTGCACTGATCCATGCTACCATGTAGCCCGATGTTTCAACCTGCAGTCCAAACCTCTGTAACATCTCAGACCATAGAAACAAGCAAACATGCTACGTTCTATCATGATTGGAACATTAAGTCTTTTAGTACCTAAACTTGTGATTGGCAAATCAGTTTGAGTCAAAGCACACCCTCGACAACCTCCCAGTGTCTGGAAGCCAGGGACTGTAGTTTCAGCCACACCATCTCTTTGCAGCTACAATATAGAAGTAGATGGTAGGAAGTATTGCAGGAACTGTATACATGTGAGAGACTCATTACCAAATTTGGTTGCCCAAAAGGAGCCCCCCATCATTACCAGTTACCAGTCTTCCTACACAGAAGCTCAATACAACGAGACCTGGTCGAGTCATCAAACCTTGAGTCAAACTGGGAGATTATACAAAGTGTATAATCACTCACCCATAAAGTCAAATCGGGTCAACTACCTAATTAAGAATTGCCTCCAGTTGCTCAATGCCTATTACCAAAAATGCCTCTGTCAATGATTCTCGACTGAGGTTACCTTACTTCCAGATGGGACTGTACTTACTTATGTAACTTTAAGGGAGATCTGACTTACATGTGATAAAAATAAGAATGTAGTCTAAAGAAACTTCCAAGGTGTTTGAATATAAGTACATGTACCAATTAATGTACTGAAACATATTCCATTTTTACCTTTGAAATAGTGAAGGTATGTCCAAGATGAAGACGCCCATTCATGTATGGATAGGGAAAAGTAACAAGAAACTTTTCCTTTCTGTAAGTTGAAAGAACTTGCATGTTACTTGACAAAAAGGTTACTTATTAATTATAAATAATTTATAAAAAAGATATTTTTTTAGTAAAAGTATAACTTTATCAGTATTATTACATTTTACAGATCTAATAAAAAGCCTCCTAATCCTTTATTTTCCTTTGCAAGCCTTAGCTTGCATAATTATAGATGTTTGTGAATGCATAGTATAACCAAAGTAGTCAAATGTGATTTAAAATACTGGAAGTGTGACCAGGATTGAGCAAAGACATAAAAAATGAGACAAACAGAATGTTGCATTTACTTTACAAGTCTTTTGCAAGTGTGCTTTATGATGTTACAAATGTGCAAACTGTTCAAAGGTTATCACTGAACCTTTTGCTACTTTGTAACCTAGCTTTCATATACCATATCATTTATTTGAATTGAGATATTTAATAAGTTTCCAATTTGCAAAACCAAAACCTAGAAAGTCATTTAACTAGTATAAATATAATTTATATCAACCAGTTTAATATCATCCATTATTCCTTTGTCAATGCAAATGAAAACTGTTCAGAAACATTTCATATACCAGCTCTTACACTTCTTATGTACAACAGTAACAATTACTGTATGATAAAAGATACACAGAAATATACAATCAAAACAATAACCTCAATTCTATCATTGTACTGTACTACTGATACAGCCTAAAAGTATTGTCTTTGGCAGCTAAAGTTCAGGCTTACTTGTTTTTATGATATACTGTAGATTTTATTAGCAATGGGGTTGGCATGTTTGGCACATTTGGTATGACCTCTGCGTTCTGGTCTAATGTTCCCAGTTTGATTTCAGCTCTGCCTGAATATTAATTTTTATGTGACCTCTTCTTTATTCACACTACCTCTATTTTACATTCTTCCTCGGGTAAGTAAATTTTTGCTGGAGCTAACCTACAACAGATTAGTATCCCATCCAGGGGGAGTCAGAGACTTGCATCCAGTTACAGTAACACTACAGAATCCGGAGTTAAATTCCAACTTCATGGGCTAATTGTCTTATGAAGGATTTAGCTAGGTACCAAAATAAGTCTGGGAACATATGTCAAAAATTAGTCGAGATATTAATGACTCCACTGTCTTTCTAATGCACATCTTAGAATTTTCACACACAATTGAAAGAATGAGAATGAGAGAGACCATGCGATCATGTGGAACTGTGTGTGTGTGGCTGTTCATATCTAACTATATACAAAAAACTTTGAAACAGGCTTACATTTCAGCAACACCCAAGCTATGTAAATAGTTATGTTACATTTAATTGAAATTTATGTTTACAAATACTTATAGTTCTTGTTTTTTTGTTTTGTTTATAACAAATTAGTTAATAAATTTTGGTGACAGAAGTAAATTGACCCTCTGTTGTGTGCATGTACTGGGGTGATATTCTTGCACAACATCTTCCTGAAAGAAGTTTTTGCAGGTTGGAATGTCCCTTAATGTCAATTTGTGCCAACAAGGGTGCACTAATGGGCTCGCTTGAGAACAAAGCGTCAACATCAACAAAATAAAGTTTGATGAGACAACAGCAAAGCCAGTGACAAAAAAGATACCGAGACACTGCAGACAGTCTTTTTACAGCCAGTACACATCAACAACCTGCACCGATCTTGCTGAGCATTTCACAGAAACAAAACTAGGCAAGCATCACACATGTGATGAACTGCACTTGGTGCTTGACAGATGCGATGTGTCACGCTACCCATTTGAGACAACAAAGTGCTAAGCAGCCAGTCTTTTGCTTGATCACTAAACATCTGGCCACGCAAGAACCATGGTGTTGACCAAATTTTAGCTGCAAATGTTCTTCAAATTTTAAAGCAAAGGAAAATGAGTATTGTTGTGGCCTGGGCAAGTGAATGCAAGGCAATACACTTACAGGCAGAGTTAGCATGAAGAAGAAAACACAAAGATGTTGATGCCATCTCTCACAGTGCAAAAGAAATAAACATTTTCTCACCTAGCACAGATGTCTTTATCTTTTCTCTGAGACAATACTTAGACCGCTGTCACAATGTGAACTTTGTCACTGGCGCTGAACAAAGACAACAGATAATCAAGCTACAACCTATTGTAAAATCAGGCAATCAGCAGTTTGAAGATTTCAGCTCTACCTGCTCTTCACACCCTAAGCGGTGCTGACATCACAGGGAGCTTTGCAGGCAAGTGAAAAGCCTCTTGGTGGAAGGTTTTTATGGATGCCGAAGGCCAGACAAGCACAAAAGGACCTCCAACAGTGGACATCATGGCTGCAATTGTGAGGCTCCTGTTTCAGTTGTATTATCCTGGCACAAAGATCTACACAGCCAATGAGTTGAGATGGCTGCTCTCCTGAAAGGACTAGGCCCAATCCGAATGATTACCCCTACTCAAGCAGCACTTCAAGAAACTATCATGAAAGCAAATTTTTAAGGCGTAAGTGTGGAACCTTGTAAATGTGGCAGAGCCATGATACCTTCCATCACCAGAGGAGGTTGGTTAAGAGAAAAGGGAAGCCATCATTGAATTTATCAAGTGGAGCTGAAATAAGACAAGTGTAGCTAAAACAAAATAAAAGTCGCTGCACAACAAACAGATGCAACTGCACTGATGACCAAATTGTGTGGATTTTCTGACAGCAGTGAGCCATGTAGCAACCAGACACAGAACGATGCTGGACATGACAGTGATGATGTGATAATACTCAAATCTAGTAACTTCTTTTTTGTGCAATCATGTAAATATCTTTTTTACCACAACTTGTTTCGCAACTGAAAAAAGATTTGGATAGGTCAGATTTGTTGAAGCGATTTCAGTATATCGAATAAAATCAAAATCAACAGCAATTTGAAGGACTTTTTTTTTAATACAGGAATGTTGTGCTCACTTGGTTGTAATAACGTGAAAAAATTGATGATGTACAGAAGGATTGTTAACAGATAGTTTACAATAATATTGCACTTAGAGCTAAAAAATAAACAGAATGCCATTTTGTTTTCGAGCCTCGTTTTCATGTTATTTTTGTCACATGGCCAGCCACAAAGGATAATTCAAAAGAGTTAATTGATTTCATTTATAGCGAAACATACTTGTTGCTCTTCAGGTGTGTATGTGATGAGGTTATGGAGAAACTACATTATGCTAGAAATGTCATGTGTTCACCCAAAGTCAATCATACAAGTGGTATAACATAGAGTTCATCAAAATACATGAGCCCTAACATTTCTGTGCATTTTCATTGTAATATTAGAAAGTTAAAGCCATTTGCCACTAGAGCTTCATTTCCATGCTGGCATTTTTTTGGTCATTTCTTACACCCTCCCTAATTCTGCCTGGTGTAAGTTGCAGAAGTTAAACAACATTTTTCATGTTCTTTGAAGTCCCTTGACACATGTACAGTGATTGTTTGCTCTCAGCCTGAAATTCCTACAGAACTACACATACTCCCAGAGTTTTAGTTTATCTAGATAAAATTATAAGTTTAATATATACCTACAGTGCAAAATATTATTTATTAATACTTACTTTGCTTCTTCTGAACCAGGCTGAAATTAAAAATATGAAATATTGAAGGTTAAGCATCAGTTCTATTCTTAGGTAGTCATATAATCAAACTATACACCCACCCACTGCTACTGAATGGTCAATCAAGTCAAAGGCCCTAAGGTAACCAACGAGTAACTCTGCAATGGCATTCCATCCATTCATGGATCATATCTGAGCAGTAGTTGTCGAAGAATTGGGAACAGTACCTTAATGGTTTAGGTTGACTTTAAAAACAGCAGTTCTTAAATTATCGGCTATTATGCAGTCCTCAGAACTTTTGATAGACATGGAGTTAGAGATATTGAAAAATAACTAGCGGTAAACTAGCTTTCCCCTAAAGTTACTCCGACAAAGGACTAACGTCCAAAACGTCAGTAAGTATTCTCTCTTTTATACGGTGTAGAATTTACATTTTTATTACTAAATTGTTAGGGATATTGGTTGTAGGTGTTTCTTTATGTTGGCTACCGATAGTCTTTCATAAGGTCATGTTCGAATTTCCACTGACATTGCTCTTTCCACACACATTGCTCTTTCAATGAAGAAGTTATGATATGGCTAACATGAAGAACAAGTATGTCACTGTAATCTTGGAGAATGAATTAAAGTATTTTATTATAATTATTATTATCTATTAGTTAGAGACTGTATATCATTACGACCATGTGCTTTAGAAGGTATAGTTTTGATAGTGATAATCTAAGCACATGGAGCTCCACTTTATCTGAAAGTTCAAATGAATTTAACAATCAATAGCTTGCCAACAAAGTGACTCAGACAACTTTACTGAATAAAGCTCACTATATTGTCAGTGAACTGTTTGTATGATCAAAATAATGATTTAACTTACTTCCAGCAGAATTTGGGGTTTTCTATTAAATAGATCTTGTTTGACAAAGGCAATCTGTTAGAATGTTTTTTGGCCATTAGAATTTTTCTCTTTCCCCTTCAACGCATTGAAGTACTCAATGTATTTGAAAAGCCAATCACTACTTGTTCATTAGTCATTAGTTTTAACCCATTAAACAGGAAAATGTTACTGCTCGAAACCCCACAGAAGGTCACAATTATTCAAAATGTCTGAACAAAAGTTTAACATTAATTTTGTAATTTTATACCTCAGGAGCATCTTCTTCAAAAACTTTATGTAATTCCCATTTCTTTTGAATCCTTTGCTCCAGTTCTTTTAGAAAAGTTACCTTAGCAGTTCCCTTTCTGTCAACCTGCAAATAACAAAATTTATTTGTTTAACACCCATAACTGCTTGTTTTTTCCCTTTATTCAATATTTCCAAACTTTTTAACTTCTAATCTATCAATAATTATATTTATATCTTCTTGAGTTATCAAAGTTTGATTACTGAATAATACTATTATTTGAAGTGGACTGAGTTTTAAAAAAAGAAGACTATATGTTATTTATTCATTCACACATACATATTACACCAAATAAAAAATATTTGTGTTTCCCATTACATGCCTTCAAAAACTAGGGTAGGTAGGTAGGATTTTTTTTATTTTTCTGAAATAATTTTATTTTGCCAGAACTGCTGTTAATAACAACTGAACTGGTAAATTTACATAATTTGTAAGTAAAAACAACTGATAGATGTGAATGCATATGACATTACGGGGCAGAAAACATTACAAAAACAAATTATTTCCAAGCTCCAAGCTTGGTCTTAAAAACACAATTAGTTTTATTATAAATTACAATAGAAATATAGAATTAAAACTGAAAGCTTTTTCTGCAAAAAGTATCAAATGGAGAAACCCAAAAATAACAATAAGAAATTTGGGTCGGTAACCAGAAACACACAAATTTTTTTTATTTGGTCTTGTAAAATTTTGTGAGCACTACATTGAATAAAACAGACTCTTACTATTTGTCTGTTATGTATGTTTTTGTTATTCAAGTGTACACATAAGGCACAAAATCTTACAAGAAATTCTTCAGGAGGGGCATATTAGTCACTTTATATCCCATAGCCTAGTTATAGCACGTCAAAAGCGCTATGTTGATTATAAATTTGAATTTTTATTTAACAAAAAATTCAAACTCCATAAAGTATGCGAGATCAGAGGATTTTAAAAATTCGATTAATTCTGTTTATATACTGTAGTTAATGATTGCATCATCCTTGTACTAAGCAGAACTTTTCTTAAATGAATGAATTTCTTCCTGAACAACTTGGCGACTAAATCGCCGATAAACAAGCAAGTTAACCAGCTATGAACTGAATAATACAAACTATATCATCCAAATTTATAAGACTAATTCCCAGTATATTTACTTCTAATCTATAAACTTAAGCAAAGCGAATCTAGAAAGAAAACTATTTTATGTTGTGGGAGTGGGAGCAGCCATGTATGAGTTGATAACGACAGATTGCGACATTCAAACACAAAATAGGACAAAAAATTTATACGCTACCGACATATCTGTACTTTCTCGGCAATATCCTAGTGGATATACCCTTGTCTGTAAATGATGAAGCCAAAACAAACGAATTCTTTTCACCGAACAAACCCACACACGTGCGCCAAGGCGCATCAAGATAATTATGAGCCGTCAGTTTACAGCGGTATTTTTTCAGTTTTAACTGATTTAATTTATGCAAAATGGCTTCCTTGTCCCATTTTGAAGAAAGAAGTGGTGTAGTTCCTTCCAAAACTCCATGGGGAAGTTGGGCACAAACAATAGACGAAGTTTTCGTTGAAGTAAATGTACCAAAGGGGACTCGTGGGCGCGAAGTTTGTTGTGAAATTAAACCCAAATCAATCAAGCTTGTTTTAAAGGGAAAAGAAGTTTTTAAGGTAGTGTGGTAAATCAGTAATTAAGAAATATAACATTTTCTCCGTGCCTTCAGAACTTGGTGAAAACCGAGGTGAGCGTTCGTGTGAATTCGGGAGCAGATCAGGAAAGAGATTTTCACCAAGCTATGAAGATACTTATTTGACATGGACCACGGGTCCATGGACCCCCTCTCTGGACCGGGTCCATGGCCCACTTGTATGAACCCCCTTCTTTTTACATAGGAAAAAAAATGAAAGAATAAAAATAATAAAAACACGAAAGAATAAATAAATCAAAACAAACCTCAATGCAATCGAGCCAACTCCACATGTCATCTCAACTTTACTTTAAGCTCACTGCACACAACATTTTACCAAGATTAATTTCCCCAACATTTGGAGAAAACAAATCAACCAGCGAGCTACAAGGCTGATATGTTTAATACATCCAAAAATGTGCACAGCTTTCATAAACAATAACAGGCATTCTTTCACCACAAGAAGCCATCTTGCAAACTTTTTGTCCCCAGTGCAAAAAAGGTCTAGGAATAGAATTTACAGACACTCTTTCAGAAAATGCCTGGCTACCAAACTGCCTGTTGATGATCTGCTTGATTGCTCTGACATTTGTTTTGCTTTATATTTTGTTCTTTTATTTTTTTTATTATTCATTCATTTTTTTAGACAAAAAGCAAGGGGTCCATACATGTACAGTATGTGGTCCATGGACCTGGTCCATGGGCCTTGTCCAGAGAGAGGGACCTTGGACCTGTGGTCCATGTTTTGTCCTTGCCCTGTGAAAAGGGCAGAGGGGGTGTGTTGGGTGAGGTGGGGGTGGTAAGAGTTAAGATGTGGGAAAGCGCTACGCATAGCTATGAGCTTGTGGTGAGCAATATATACATAACAAGCACTTGAACCTATACGATATTATCACACATGTGCAGCATGGTTTTTGTGGAGGTTCTTCTTGTGAAACACAATTGATCATGGCAACCCATGACTGGGTGTCAATATGAAATGGTCACAGTCAAGTGAATGCCATTGTGTTGGAATTTAGTGAGGCATTTGACAGATTCTCTAATGCTAAGCTTATCCGTAAACTTGAACATTATGGTCAGTAAGGAAACTCTACTGTGGTTTGCAGGCTTCCTGTGTAATCGTACCCAATATGTGATCCAGCCTGATGCAGACCATTCGCAACCAGTGACACCAGATCCAGCAGCTTCAGAACCTATGGAAGCAAGTGAACCACTGATCGAGATTGGTAATGATCAGCCTTAATTACCCAACCTGACACCACCCGAATTGTCACATTGCAGCAAAGTTGTGCCTACACTGCAGCATGCTAGACAGGCACCAGCCTGGCATTAGGACTATATTTTGAAATTGTTGTGTTTAACAAATGAGAACTGCACAAATCCTGGTTTCTTTGCTGCTTTTAATCTCCAAAGGAAAACATGGGTTTAACTAACAAAACAAGATGGCGAATCACTTGGCCTTGCAACCAGGCCTTACACAGGTATAGCGCCAATAACTATGAAACATAACATAACATAACAAAAAGGAATGTTCACTGAACACTGTCGTTACTGTTTATGTATGATGTCACATAAATAGACAACTCACTTGCCTCACTAATCAAATAACTGCTTGTAGCACAATAAAATCACAAGGTAACCAATGTTTTGTAAGTCTTCAGTGCATGATGGGATGCACATAGTCAGGAACTAATTTAACTTGTAGTTGGCAGCAAAATTATAGCAATAAACTATTTCCAAACATCATACAGACAAGTCACAAAATATATACTCATAAACACTGTTAAATTTGTGTAAGATGGTGCGTGACAACAAGTTGCCCTCACCAGAGTTATATTTATAGGGCATCCTTGGAAGTGAGTTTCCACATAACTTAAGTGAATGCAGAAGAGTAGACTATTAGTACACAAACTTAAATGTGGAGAGCAAAAGGAAAAGGTGAAGCTTCGTAAGTGTGATTCTATTTAATCATTATAATAGATTCAAACACTAATGAATCAGGCGGCCAATTTACCATCGACTGAACAAGGGTAGACATGGTTGGCACAGTTGGTAAGATCTCTGCTTTCCAACTGCAAGGTGCCCAGTTCAATATTGGCAGTTTGCCGAGTTTTGAATATTTGTGTGACCTTCTTTTCCCCCTAAGCCAACTCGGCTTTCCATCCTTCCGGGGTAGGTAAATGAGTACCAGCACAGGCGAA